>JAOXYM010000004.1:5714849-5737024 GCA_028567055.1 Leptatherina wallacei | reverse complement strand
ATTTATATATATATATATATATATATATATATATATATATATATCCCGAGGGCAGCAGCCTAAGCAAGGAAGCCCAGTCCTCCTTCACCCCAGCCACATTAGCCAGCCCATCAGGGGGGATCCAGAGGTTCTCCCAGGCCAGCCAACAGATATAATCCCTCCAATGTGTCTGTATCCTGGGCCTACCCCAAGGTCTCTTCCTGGTGGGACGTGCCAGAATCACCTCACCAGGGAGGCGTCCTAACCAGATGCCCGAGCCACCTCATACATCCTCTCGATGCAGAAGAGCATCAACTCTGAGCCCATCCTGGATGACTGAGCTTCTCACCCTATCTCTAAGGGAGAGCCCAGCAAACCTGTGGAGGAAACTTATTCTGGCCGCTTGTATTCGTGATCTCGTTCTTTCAGTTACTAGCCAGAGTTCTTGACCATAGGTGAGCGTAGAAACGTAGATCAACCGGTAAATCGAAAGCTTTGCCTTTTGGCTCACCGATGCAGAGACTGCATCACAACAGACGCTGCACCAATCCGCCTATCGATCTCTCGCTACATCTTTCCCTCACTCGTGAACAAAACCCCAAGATACCTGAACTACTCCACTTGGGGCAGGACCCCATCTCTGACCCAGGAGGAGACACTCCACCTTTTTCCGGCTGAGGACCATGTTCTCGGATTTGGAGGTGCTGATTATCATCCCAACTGCTTCACACTCAGCTGCAAATTGCTCCAGTGTTAGCTGAGATCACTGATGAAACCAACAGAACCACATCATCTGCAAAAAGCAGAGACCCGATCCTGAGGCCACCAAACCGGATCCCCTCAATACCTCGGCTGTGCCTAGAAATTCTGTCCATAAACGTTATGAACAGAATCGTGACAAAGGGAAACCTTGGCGGAGTCCAACCCTCACTGGAAACGGGTCCGACTTATTATCTGCAATGCAGACCAATCTCTGGCACTGGTCATACTGGAACCAGACAGCTCATACAAGAGGGTCCGGCACATCATACTCCCAGAGCACCCCTGGGGGACACAGTTAAACGCCTTCTCCAAGTCCACAGAGCACATGTAGACTGGTTGGGTGAACTCCCATGCCCCCTCCAAGACCCTGAAGAGGGTATACAGATGGTCCACTGTTCCACAACTGGACAAAAACCACATTGCTCCTCCTCAATCCGAGGCTCGACGTCCCTAGAGCTAGCTTCTGCAGCCGAGGAACACACCGCCAGGGTACCCGCCTTCGGCTGCCGCCCAACTCACACTGTACCTGAACCACGGTCCCTCCCCCGGGTAGTGATATATATACAAGGAAAAGTAAAACAGTGTAATTAATGTGCTGTGTGTTTCATTTTAACACGTCAAAACAATAAGTAATTTAAATTAAAATTGTTATAACAAAACCTAAAGTGAAGTGTAAACAAATAAATAAATAAAAAAGCTTGGAACATCTTTTGTAATCCTCTCAACTGTTTTCATATTGTGATTTTATATTTTTGCCAGACCTCTGTTTTTTATGTTTTATTCAGTTTTTTTTATTTTTATTTTTTTAAAGACAACACATTAACAGAAAAAATCCGCTTGAAGGTTTCACTTACAATAAAAATGGACCATGGCCTTTTTGGTGCTGTGGTTGACACACACCTTTCTGCTTTTACTGTGTTATGTAATGTGACTGTTTCAGCATCACTGATTACACAACTATGTGTGTTGTCTGTTGCCGTGGAGGCACAGTACTATCCAACTCCATCCTCACCGTGTGTGATGGTCCTGTCAGCGCTGTAGTGGTTTCAGAGGACTACAGATTACTGTTGCCATCCGCCCACTCATTTATTGCCTGACTGTGGGAATGAGTTAGGCCTACAAGGACCACCGTACACCCGCTCTACCCCCACCTCCATCCTAACCAAATCTCACCTCGCTTGTCACCTCAGTGCCCCGACCTTCTAAAAAAAAAAGAGAAAAAAAAAACAAACCACCAAGGATCACTTCAAGGCCCCACTGAGGACCATGTCAAGCTTTAGCATTTATTGCAGCGTGGACGGGAGGAATATGCACAGCTATTTAAGGGAGTGGAAGGTGTTAAGGGGGGGTTGATGAAGGGGGTCAATGCCACACAAAGGAAGGTCAGGAAAGGAAAATTAGCCATCCATAAAGCATCAGGCAGAGGACCTTTTTTTGGGTTGGTGGGGGGGTCCACTCACTTTGGGGCTGTGAACAAATAAATAACTCACGCAGGCTGAGGGGGTTACCCAAATTGAATCCCAGCGCTTTCCTGCAGGGAAGCTGTCAAACACATGGCTCCATGTATGAACACTGAGTGTGGGGAGTAAGCAAGCTCTCAGACTTTGTCATTTTAACCCTTTAAACTTTACTAGATCATCAGCATTCCCTAACACCGTCGCTTATACTGTTAACAGTTTCTCAGGAAGAGTAGTGTGTAATTCTGTGGGGTAAATTGTGATGAATAGCTTACCGTTTAGGTGATTTAGGGAAGATTTCAAGGCATTTATATCCTGTGCAGGAGGTTTATTATCCAACCGTAAAATGTAGTGTTTATTCATAGACTATATTTAAAAGTCCAAATCTATACCATTTCCTTTAAGCTTGAGTTTTAAACTTGATCATGTTTTTCATGTTGTCCTTTCTTTCTCCTTTTCTCTTACTTTTGATATTAAATGACCTATGGTTTCTTTTCTTCTTCTGTTTTTATTTCATTTAAGTTATTTCTTTTAAAAGTTTGTTTTTGTTTTTAATGTACTTTTTAATGCTTCTTCTACACCCCGATGTAATGCTTCTAATGTTTTATGTAAAGCACCTTGAATTGTCTTGTACATGATATGTACTATATAAAGGAACTTGCCTGCCTTGCCTTGGCAGGCGTGCCCAAGTCCAGTCCTCAAGAGCTGCTGTTCTGCAATCTTTAAAATGTATCCCTTCTCCAACACACCTGAATGAAATGAATAGCTCACAACCAGGCCTCTGCAAAACTGAATGACATGTGGATGAGGGAATTCAGCCATTTCATTCAGGTGTGTTAGAGAATGGATACAACTAAAAGTTGCAGTATAGTAGGTCTCAAGGACTAGACTTGGGCACCCATGCTCTCTATGGTAAATCCAAGATCAGTTCCACGATCCACGATAACAAGATTATTCATAATTGATATGTGTAAGAGATCTGTATTTTGAAAGAGAAAATATGAAGGAGCCACTTCCTGTTAAACTTTCTACCAATTAGATAGCTTAAATTGATTGAAAAAGAGCAGCCAAAGATCAACAGGTGAGCATAAAGTTGTATGTGTGTCCAAAAAGAATAATAATGGTCCTCTGTGACTGGAATAACGCCAAGATGTTTGATGCATGGTGTGGTCCCAAAATGGCCCAAAAAACAAGCTAAGTGGAGTTGGTCTTGTGAGGATTGTAAGTAAATAGTAGCATACATAAATGTAAATTACCAAAAACACCAGGACGAAGGAGTGTAAATATCTAAATAGTTTCTTTTGTGTTTTTTTTTAATGCCATAATTTTTTCTCCTGAAAGCCAAGACTTGAGAGAATGACATGCAGAAAAGAAAACGCTTGGTCGCTGATCCTCTGTGTGTTATTTTTACTGTTAGTAATAAATCCTGTGTTGTTGGCCTTTATATTGCTATATCTATTGATACATTCATTTCACATCATCTTAGCCTCATAATCTGACAACAAAGGCAGTCCTAAAAAAGATGTTTGTATGTTGACAGTGCTTAAAAGGGTTGAGATTTAACATGCATTTTTACATGAAAAAAAAGATAAAGAAATAGGCAGACCAAATACAGCAAATAATGGCTTGGAGTTTTAAAGGTTCATAACAATCTTACAAGAAAGCCCATTTAAAAGGGATACTTTGATGAAAATATTTACTCAGGAGAGCATTAAGGGCTTGATTAAGGCAGTAACGGTTTGGGAAAAGTGCAACCTGCTGATTACACATTTTAAAAAAAGTACAAAATGTGGACAGAGAACTACGCCTGAAGTCTGTGCTGAAGACATGCACATGCACAAGATATTGTGTAAGCACATGCGCTGCAGATAACTGCTATAATTGCTCCATGTCTAAATAGATCTGTGAGTTTATGGTTTTTTTTTTATGAGTAACAATAAACTTATGCCACCATGTGCTTTAGTAGCTCCAGCAATCAAGAAACAAAGATTCAGTGATGACCTCATAGAGTGTTTTGAAGCTGCAATCCATTTGCAGTAAATGGCATAATAATCTGATGTTAGGCCTTATCGCAGGGCAAAAAAATCCCCTAGTCTTCAAGCCTTGTTTGTTTTACAGTTTATTTCTCCAAGTTGTAATAAGTTTTGTAGCAGAAGAGTAAGAGCAAATAGTTTTCTTGTGATGGGTTAGTGGAAGAGGGACTGGAGCTTTCAGGCAGCCTGAATATGAACAAACATCACTGATGTGAGCAGATTTCTTCTCTCCTTTATACTCCATTTCAATGAGGTTGCCAGGGGAACACCATGACAAGGAAAAATGCACAAAAAAGAAGGGAAGGAGGTGGGAGAATGGATTCTGGTATAGAGCAAAGGGGTGAAGAGGTTGACAACAAAAAAAGAGGGAAGATGAGTGAAATCCAGCAGTGGTGTGGGTTAAAGAGGAGGATGCTTAGAAGTAAAATTATGTAAAATCCCCACATCAGCCCCCCCCCCCCCCCCCCCCCCCCCAAAAAAAAAGAGCTGATAGCCTAACATTCTAGTTAGAGAGGCCACAAAGCTGGTGCTGGTGCTAGTAAATAGGGAAAGTAACAAAAATAGGCAAATCAAATGAACAGAGGAGTCTATATGAGCTGGACCTGATTACCATGTAAATGATCGAAGTAGGGGCTGAGGAAAGGAAGCTTTGTTTTCTCATAACCCCCCCTTGATGCCATCATGATACTTCCCTTTGATAGCCTTTCGTTCCCCATTAGTGTACCCCTGAGACACAGCTCCAGGCCCCGCTGAGAGCGCCCCGAGATCCCTATTTAGGGCCAGGCAGTCCCCTACCGTGAGGACAAATGTTCCCTTTGTGTGCGCGTTACAAGCAGGAGAAGTGGAAGCAGTCTTGTAGTACTGAGCTAAAATGTGCTTTGCGTGTTCAGAGTAGATGTAGTTACTACAGCGCTTTGTGTCGTGCCTTTCAGAGCACTGAGAAGTTTGTAACTGAGAGGTGGACCTTTGCCCCCTCTATCAAAGTACCGTACGGCCCTTTAAACTAATCGTTTACACTGCAGCTGCTTCAAGGCAGCGCATAGCACATCATAGCTTTAAGTATTTGAGCCAGTACTTTACAGGGCTGCAGAGAGGAGTGATAACAACACCATCAATACAGTCAGCAACCCTTATTAAGCCTGTATCAAGACCTGTTTTACAGTTTTCATGACATGATTTGCAGGATTTCTCTTAAAGAAAACATATTATTTGCCAAATTTAGGACTCTTTTACACCCTTTCATGAGCTATGACTGAAGTCTGCTGACTAGTCACAATAAATTTGCTTCAGCTGTCCAGAGGGCTTTGAGCAAATCCTCTGACGACAATATTTATGTCACATTGATTATGTGCATAGTATAGCACCTGAGTTCTCCTTCAGAGGGTGGCAGGAGGACTCAAGCCAAGCTTTCTGTACACTTTCCTCTCCTCTCACTATACCTACCGCAACTTCACTCCAACATGGTCCAGGTTTTGGCAAATACTGTCTCATATCTCTTCAAATTTCAAATGTGTAAAGTCCAATTTATTCCCAGATCCAGGAACAAGAGTTGGGCTTTTTAGCATGAAAGATTTCAATCCTGTCACTGAGGGAAAACAAATACTTCTGACATTATATAAACTAGCCAGTAGACCTCTAATTACCAGTGGCATTGTCTTTGCCTTGACCTGTCTGCATTGTCAGCAGTTTCAGCCTCCCAGCAACCAACATAATATAATATGCTACAGTTAAAGGTTTTGAGTAAGATTTAAGATCATAGGTCCACCTGTGTCCCGAATAGCTGTAAAGATCTGAGGTGCCATATAGGACAGGATGCATTTTTTACTCTCACATTTACCTCTGAAATCATGCATACACTACTACAATCACTTGGACAAACACATTAAATCAACTCTCACCTACACACAGGTGCAACGACTTGCATGTAAACAAATGAAAATTCACACATACATACTAAAACCCCATGCACATACATACAAGACACCCTATTTTAAATCAGTGATAACATGGCTTTATGTGAGAGGTTATACATGTGTATGTGTAAGCTGACACTGGTTTGAATTTGAACTTGTAGTATGTGTGTGTGAGAGGTTATTTCATCATGGAAGAGACGGGGCTACAATCTGTAGTGCAGAGAGCACACGCGTGGATTCTAAAAAAGGCTCGATAGTAAAATGTGTAACGTAACGTGACTTGTTTCAACGATTCAGTGGAGAGTATGTTTAGATATTATTGTTAAAATACTATTTGAATATCAATGAGTACTGTTGCTTGTCTGAATCTTACTTTATCTTACATCTCCTTTCTTCCTTAAATGGCTTATTTCCGTTTGTTAGACCAACTCTGCTGCATTACTGCCATCTACTAGACGTTACGTTACACCTATGCACAAGTGATTATAGTACTATGATTGTTTAAAAGTTGTGTAAAATGCATTCCGTCCAATATGCCACCTCATAAAGATCAATAAATTATATGTTTGCAACATTTTCCTTGATCTAAAAAATACTTTTTTTCAGGGTTCCTCTGTGACATGTTTTTTTCTTATTGAAGACCAGACCATAGGGGCATGCATCTAGCTTTATGAGACTGGTCAAAACATTCAGAACTACTCTGGGTGATGTTTGGTTGCATATAAAGTATGATATGATATATATGTCACAGATTATCTGAAAACCAAGACAAGGTTTTGACAGTCAAAGTTTTTATACTCACCACCACTCAACCAAAAAGATCTAGATGCACATATAGCGGTTTTACACACAAGATATAAACATGGCCACAGAGGCAGGGCAGTATCGGAGGTACCAGAGCGGTGAAACAAGGAGGTGTAAATGATGCCCCCGGGAGGAGGGCTCTCTCTTTCAACCAGACTGATTGAGAAACAAATTGCAGCAAATAAAGCATGTAATTAGATTATAGAGCCCTGTGTGCTGCCATGCACTGTTCTCCTCTGCTCCTCACTGGGCTGCTCACATTAGAGCCGGGAGGTTGGATCATGTCCAGCAAAGACAGAGAGAGAAAGGAGGAAAGAAAGAGAAGAAGCCTCCTCCTCCCTCTTTTCTCACTGTATTGTCACTGAGTAAAAGATGGTTTGTTTTCAGCAAGCAACAGGCTGTAAAAAGGCTGGTCTTTTTTCTTGACCTGATTTGAGATTTTACTTTGGGGCAGTGTGCAATCAGTCCTGATGAGCTGGGACATCCTGCATTACTGTAACTCATGAGTCTCAGATAAGTCATTGGGGACTCCCGTTGATTATCACCGAAAAATTAGACACAAAGAGAGGAAATAACCCCACCCAGAAGGGTTTTAAGAAGAACAAGTGCCAGTGTATACAAAGTTTCTAAATTCATAATGACAATTTAACAACGTGTTCTTCTATTTTGGCCGTCCTTATTACAGATTATGTCCCAAACTATTTATTCTGTCAAATTTTACTCAAGTTAGCAGTGAAATAACATCCCACAAAGCACAGTGGAATCTAAGAGGACTGTACAGGGTGTGTGAAGCAAGACTCATGTCCAAAAAATCCAAGGAGGGGTCTGCCACAGATTCTGATCACTTCCAGCTTAAGACACGACACACACATCTGATACATTAAACTGAACCTAGTTACCCTTATGAGCATCATCGTCATCATTCCAACTCTCCATCTCCTCATCATCATTAGTTAGTTTCACATCCTGTGTATTCTGACAGGCCCGAGCGTCCACCACAGGTCATCAGCAGTTAATCTCCTCCACATTTGGTTGCCATGCAGACGTCTCTGTCATGACCCGTGGGAGTGGCGACTCACACCATCCATGACCTACCAGCACAATGTGTGTTTTGTCTGGGCCGCACCACTGGCGCTATTCTCCATGCATTCCAGCCCTCCGTGTGGTCGACAGGGGGAGAGCCCTGCTGCAGGAGACAAATTAATATCCACTCCATCTTCCCCCCTTTACCCTCTTTTCACTCGCTCCTCCATACCCCCACCCCCAAACCCACTAACCCCCTTATTTAAGTGAGGTGCAACAAGACACCTGCCTCACAGCTGTTGTTCTCACACTTGTTTTTTCTCCCCCCTTTGTTTTTGCCAAGTTAAATTCTGTTTGATCCATTTTTTTTACACTGCTTTCTTCTACTCCTCAGTAGCTACACCTCTGCCTTTAAGTTATTTTCATTGCCTATGGTATTGCAACTTTTTCTTTTGGTCTTGTTCCTTCCCCAACATTAACACTTAGTTCCACAACTAAGCTTGTCTAACCAAGATCAGCTTAGCTTACTAATTGGCTAGTTTTAACCCAATAGCTTGTTAGTAACTTGACTTATTAATCTACATCAATAATGTTAATTTCTAAAGACATGTGTAAAGTCTTCTTTCTTGTTTTTAAAATTGTTATTTAGTAAAAAAGAGCACAACCAGTTGACATTATTTCTTAGTTCCACAGCTAAGCTAGCCAAACCAAGATTAGCTTATCATACTAATTGGCTTTTTTAATGATAGCAACTGCTTGTTAGTAAGTTGACTTATTAATTGTTAATTGCTTTTAAAACACATGTGTAAACTAATAACAAAGCTGTTTTTAAATGATAATCACTGGTGTTGTTTTTTCTTTCATTTTGTATTAGAACTGACGCTAGCTACAATGATGGACGAGTAATCTTGTTATTCATCTTAATATGAAGTAAGTGTTGTTAAGGTTTTTAATACAGCTCACAGAACTGCGCATTTCTACTTCCTACAGTTTGGAAATGTACTTATACAAAACTGTACCCATAACCCCCCCCCCAAATGTTCTTCTCAATTTTCTCCTTGTATTGCATATGTGCTGACATAAAATACATTTTATGTCATTTTATTATTTAAAATTTTTTCATCAAAAATGTACGATTGAAAACAACAGAAAGAAGTTCAACACTCTACAGACCCACGACACATCTGTTAGTAATCACTAGGTGATATCATAGCTGCTGGAATACGAGGCCAAGCAGAGGTGGGTTTGTTGTATGACCTTCTGAACAGGGGTTTTGGGTAATGCTTGCATCCTCTGGGCCTCCAGCTTGGATGGGCCAATGGGACCCATGGCTATGCAAGATGTCCATCAGGGTGATGCACCTTACAGACCCATGGCTATTACACAAGGGAAATACAATTCTCAAAACTTTCAGCCATGATAAGACTACCTTTGGCATTACAACCAAGTTCAAATATTACCATTATTACCATTAGTTTTTGTTTTAAACCAGGTTGTAATTCCAAATATAGATTATTTATTAAAAACAACAATAAAACCTCCCAAAATATACGGAACCCTCTTTGATTGACTTGTTTTCTAGTTTACTTCAGACTCATTTAAATCATACACAAAATTCCTCTCCCACTTAACCGATACTCCCTCACTTATGTGAAGAAATTTTTCTACACCCCAAAAGTAGTGAGATTCCTGACAAGGGGGCCCAAAGAAGCCCCACATATTCCAGCACTGCACCACCCACAGTGTTATTTGAAGACAAAGCGTGAAACAGAGGGAGACGAAGGAGGTGGAAAAGAGTGAAAAGAGACTTGAAGAGAATAGAAAAGAGGTGGAGGAGGGTTGGACACAAGCGTTATCCTGACTGTGCTGTCAATCGTTTGCTGTGCGGGGAACATTCGGGACCTCAGAGGGCCCAACAACAGCTGCAGGAGCCCTTTGCACAAAACTCACACATACGTGTACGTTGGGCCTCCAATAACTTCACGGGGGAGACAGAAGAAACACGGAGCAAGCCAGATGACTCCACTTTTTCCACCATGAGTTTGACAGAGAAAAAAACTAAACAGCATAGAACCTATTTTGTTCAAATAAATTGATAAACTAATAAGTTATACATAAGTATGAAACCTTACCATTTACTTTTATATAAGGAGACTCTAAATCCAGTATAGTTCAGTTAGCTACTAATCAATTAAACATTAAATTTAAAATAAGAATCCAGATATTTTTCAGTGATGCTAAACCATTTAATGACCCCTTACACATATATTTACCCTTTTAAGCTCATTCTTAATCATATGATTAAGGTCATATCCTTTATTTTAATGTAATGTGAATATTACCTCCACTAAGAAAATGTTGTGGCTGGTCCAGTCCCTCTGTTTGATAACATAATTACTCAAATAGATAAGGACTGATTGAGACATGGCTCAATTTAGGAATTATTTTTTTTACATCAACCTTGGAAGAGGTCTGCAGTCTTGGATAGCATCTTATAAACAGCAGTTAATCCTGGCATTGCATCCCCACTGTAAATAAATATTTAAACCCACAATTAAACAGAAATCATCTGGTGCAGTAAATGGGAATAGTAAGATGGACTCTTGTGCTAAATTATAAGATCTGGGTCTGTCTGTTAGTCCATCTATCAGTGCTTCACTGCACCCGATAGTTTGGAAAGATGAAATATCATCAAATCAAACAAACTCCCAGTGCAATCCACAATACCAACACCCCACTGTGCCGCAGTTAGCCTGATTAATTGTGGAAGTGTGAGAGATTAAAGGAGGCACATCTCAGGGTTGCTGCTAATGGATTTAATATTCATGAACCAGATAATAAGGAGGGGAAAGACAAGTGGGATCCAATTTATCCTGCAGTCTGTTTTTACTCAAGTGGAAAAATATTGGAATGAGCAGTAGAACCGAAGAGGAGAAAAATCTCAGATTCATTTATTTACATTTCCACATCTTCTGCATCTCTGCTTAAAGACAAATGTTCTTAAAATATTTGGAAGTGAAAGTTTGACCCTCACCTGACGGCTCCTCTGTGCTGCTGGATGCTGGAGTTGTAGGAGGAGAAACTGGAATCTCTACTCCAAGAAAAAATAAGAAACAAAAAGAAAGATCAGTTTCATTAACATTTGCATCTGATACATGTATATCAGTCTTTGAGTGCATGCTACGCACATTTGCACATTCAATAACAAAATATATATGCAGAAAAAATGTTTTGTTTGTGACAACATAATCTGGTCATAATTCTGTTTTACTTTCTCAACAAACAGGATTTTTGGTATTTAAGCGCAATAGTTGTGCTGAACAACAATTTCGTAACAACAAATTTGTAAGTTCGCTGCTTGGTTGAAGGTTGTCTACAACAAATATTGTTCTTTTATAAACCTCCACTTCTGACACGAAGCTACTTTACACTTCCATTCTTTAACTTGCATGTAGAAGGTGAGCAGAATTTCTGAGGTTTAAAAATAAAACCTTCCACTTAGATTTGCACGAGTAGGCTTCTGCTGAACATTAACAGATCTTTTCAACCTGTCCTTCCCACAAATCTTTGCACCCTAATTTTTTATCACATCTCTATCTGCTGGCTCCTTCACCACCTCCTCACTTTTAATCCAAAACCACTGCTCTGTTTAGATTCCTTGTGTCATTACATTAGTAGAGTGGGCATTTTATCCTCCTCCCTTGTGTCTTACTGCAGCAAAACTGTTAGCAATTTGGTCATCCAAAAGACTTGATTCTCTCAGTCCTCCTTCTTTCTCTGCCGTACTCAAAAGTGGGTAGAAAGTTGATACGCAGAGGAAAAAAAAACATGCATGGAGAATGGCCCTCTTATCTCCAAAAGGAACAAGAATAGGCAACAAAAGATAAAACACGCGCATGATGGCTTTTTGTTGTTGTGGGCAGGAGGGAGAGAAGAGGCTCATTAAGAAGCACCAGGAGGTCAACAGTCAACACCACAGAGAAGTATCAAAGACACATGCAGAGAAAGAGGTGGACACACTGAGGGAAGAGGTGTGTGACAGTGGTGGTTTTATGCACGAGGGAAAGAAAGAATCAAGTCTTTTTGAGTACGTACAATCAGATTTTCACAGGTGGGACTGAGAAATTCTGCGTCCAACTTCAAATATTTTGGCCTAAATGTGAGAATCTGTAAAAAGCCATTGTTGACCCTTTAGTGACATTAAAACAAATGATGCTGCCTGTTGCCATGACATATTCAAATAATAAGTTTAGCTCTCATAATTTCCTTGAGTAGTTTAACTGCTGAAAACACAAGAGAGATATAATAAAGCGCTGTGATACTACAGCTAACAAAAAGGTTAAAAATGACAAGAAATTATTTGTGTTGATCATTTTGAGATTGACGTCTCACTTGTGAATTCCAGAAATGGCCAAAGAAGCAGTTAAAATGTGTTTTGTTTAAGAAAAAGAGCCAAACTACAGGGCATAATTTGCCTTGATATTTAAATTAATAATGAGACAGACAAATCTGCAATGTCACACAGTTTAGGGTTTGGAACTGGTGGTGTTAACAGGGCACAGATTTATAGAAATCAATGAAATTGGAAAGGCAATATAACCCTGAAGTTAATGTTTAATGGTGCAGATTTACTTGTAGGGAAAGCAGCAGTTGGTCGCTAAATACTTGTCTGTGTTAGGCTGGTGTTGCATATGTGTAACAACCACAGATGGCAGATTCTGATATGCCCCTCGCTCTCAAAGGTGTGCAAATAGATCTGTCAACATTGTCCTTCAGTTAGGCAAATAATGTTAAAGATCGGTTCCACATACTTATGCAGGGGGCAATGGGCGAGCGGCTCTGCTGGAAGCCTTTAGCACAGCGGTTGCACGTGATACCAGTCACACCATCTTTACAGGGACATTGTCCTGTGGTTTGGTTACAGGTTTTGCCAGCAGCGCCCACGGGATGGCAATCACATGCTGTGAGGAAACAGAGGAAGAAAGAGAGGCACAGTGAGTGGTTGCACGCACACGCACATATATGTGGGGAGATATAAACATATACTATCTAAAGAGAGTGTAGGAGGGTACGCAGCAGCGGTGGTGAGAGACAGGTGGAGGCGTGCACACAGACAGAACATACTCAGGTCTCAGACAACAACACATGCACTCCTTGTTGAACCAGAGTCACTTTATGGCTGAAAAAGTGACACATCCTCCAGGTCTGCAGGCATTTGGGTGCAATTTGTTGTAGCTGCTGTGTGAAGTTACCACAATACACTGTCAGATACATTGTAAAACACAAATATGAATCTGCCTGTTTGAGACTGGCGTGCGTTCTGGTTACTGGAGCTCAGTGGGGCTGCAGCCGGTATGTGTGAGGGAAAGAGAAAGGCTCAAGCATGTTTACCAAATGATAAAATAATGGGGTATAATCCTAATAGGCTGTTTCTGATTAATGTCAGACTTTGAACATGAGCCCAAAATGTCTTTCACACTTCCTCCCAAACTGGGGGGTCTATCAAACACACATGTCTAAGGAATGTAATCGTTTTTCAATTGCTCACTTAATTCATTTCATAGCCGAACCCCGTCAGGTTCAAAATCAGCGTTGAATAATAGTTGTCTGAGAGTTGTTTCTTTTCATCTGTATTTGGGATATAAATAACTCTTTTTCTCTGTCCTCCTCAGAGTCTGCAGGGTAAATTCATACCAGAACAGGCTTGCTAATCCATCATCATTTTTACCTACAAAGCCAAAACAGTTTGTCACCAAACTCTCAACACTCACTTCCTCACACTGTAAGTGCCTTATTTTCTATTTATTCCCCAGAAAATCTGTGATGTTTTAAGGTTCAGCCTCATTGCCGGCACCTTCACTGCCTCTCCTGTGACATTTTCTTCTGTTTTCTGTCACATGTCACTCTGAAAGCCTTCAAAGGCACAACTCCATTGATTTACTTTGAGGTTTGTGGGGGTGGTTTGGCCTTTTATTTTCCTGTTAACTACCAGACTGCTCAGCCCACGTACAGACTTACAGCCTCAAAAACTGTGTTAATTCCTGTTGCATTTAAATTATCTTTAATATGTATTAATATCAAAATACACAAACAGTGAAGCTTCCACACATAATTAAAATCCCAGGATTCTTATGTGCTACTTGTGGGAATTGGATTGTGTAATCTAACCAAGAGCACTAGGTGTTATGTAATTACTCGTGTGTGAAATAAATTAATCTTAGAAAAACGTAAGTATCAGTTAGAAAGCGGCATGTTCTTTATCTTTATCTCTGCTTTAACTCAGAACAGTGATATGGCCGTTATTCAATCAGGTCGTCCAAGCAGACGAGCTCGCAAGTAGACCGGCGAAACAGCACGCCTCGGGGAAAAGACTGGTGCTAAGGCCGAAATATAAGAAGCTATCCGCTCTCTTTAGGATTGACCTCTGCTCTTGGAAGCATCATAGTTGTTTGTGAGATATTCCGACAAGTGGCTAGAATCCAACTCTATCCTCCTGAAGAAGTTTTGTTCCAGCACGCCAGCTCCTTTCTATCAAACTCTTTTATCTCTATTGCCTGCTTCCTGTGTTGCTGCTTCTGTTGCTGCTCTTATCAGTCATTTCTCTGTGTGTGAGTACTTGTGCTGTTCACCCCTCTTATCAGACGCAGAAAGCCTCCTTGAGAGTGTGTGCCTACCAGTACCTACATCAAACCCATCTGTCACCGCTTCCATTACGTTTAGTTATAGGAACAGCACATGCACACACACTCACACACACACTCACACACAAGCTCTCAAGAAGCTCTCTAAACAGCGTGGAGGCCAGTCCGGCACGTCTTCAGGCCTGTAAATTTAAGGAGGATGTCAGAGTTTGAGGCACAGGAGGGCAGAGAAAGTTTGTGGTTGGAGCTTCAGAGAACTGAGGTTACATTTTTAAGAGCATGTGCCCAGAACGGCGGCGCAGAGCCTCAAGCCTGGTAGTAAATCAAGGTGAAGAGCACATGGTGCACAGGTGGAGAACACCTCCTCCTCCTCCTCCTCCTTCTTCTTCTTCACATTCAGTCGTCCTTGCTGACTCGAAAGCTGACTGTCTCGCCGTCCTGTTGGATGACAAATGGGCTAAGTCTCTGGATGGATGACACACCTGTTGACTAAAAGTCTGACTCACTCCAGAGGTGTGAGTAAGCATTTTAAGTGTGTGTCCTCTTAAACAGTTAAGTGGCTGTGTGCTCTGCTTCATGACTTCTCCAGATGGCTCAGGGAGATACAAGGGGGAAAGCTTTTTTTCCATCTTAGCACTTCTAGCAAGGAAAACTGCGGGACACTTGTGATAAGAAGCTGTTATTTGTCTACAGTGGAACCTGCAGGTTTTTTTCTCCTTAACAAATCTGCATCTGACGGATTGTGTAACTGTAACTCAGAAAAGCTCCTGCTGCCCGAAGTTGCATATAAAAGCATGAAGAATGCTGTCATATAATGGAAAAGGGATGGGGAGATGGAGACGTTTCCAAAGGCAGGCGGTCGGGTCTGGGTCTGAGATTGCACAATGTGAGTTCTGAACTCTGCCTGTCGTTTACCATAAAGCTGGCGTTTGAAGTTTGAACTCCACTCCCTCTTTTTGGTCTGTGCCAGTAAGAATAATTTGTTGGCCCTGGAGTTCAGCCAATCTGCCCAAGTCTGTGTTCTATTATAATTAGATTTCTGTTCTTCCTCCAGCATCTTTGCCGCGTAAGAAAGAAAATGATGTGTGTTATTGTACTGTACATAAACAGCTCTCAAAATTACACATTTACTAAACAGAAAGCGTTTTATTGATAAGAATAATTGGCAACAAGAGTCGTGTTGGCCACTGAGAGAGCTCAAAATGTTGGACAAGAGTTTATTTTGTGAGTGATGTTTACAATACACAACACATTACACAAGTGTTCTCCTAATTAAAAGCATGTTGATATCACAGCAAACCCGCTTTAGATAAAAAGCTAAAAGTGAAGTCATGAAAAGCAAAATAACATTTATTGTGTGGCCATTAAAAAAAATGTGTCAATGAATGGCATATGCTGAGGAAGGGGAAGAAGTTTTGGTAACAGACCATCTCTCAATTAAACCCTGATTGTCATCTGTATGTAAAATATGTTCCTCATCATCCCTGTAATCATATGATGGTTATATATGAATTCACTCCATGAGTCACAGAACTGATGCCAACCTGCTCGAGCTACATGTAGATGTTATTAACTTTAGATACTTTGAGGAGGTCTAATCAAGAGCAGAGCTCGTTGTTTGGTGTAGACTCCTCATTGCCAGGAGTTTAGACTAGATTCTCCAGGAAATCACCAACTTTTGACTCAAAGAAAATCAAGATAAGGCTGACATTAAAGTAGCACTATGTGACTTTTTGACATTAAAATTGATGTATTTAAGACTCATTTTGATGGCACAGTGAGATTGATTATGTCCATTCCTGGAGCCGTTGTTGCACTACAGCATCCCGAGGCTGAGTAACCACACAGCACAACTTTGTTTTCCAGCCTGGAGCATCACATTACAGCCGCAAATGGATATCAAAACACTGGCTGTTTTTAAATGCATACCGTGGCTGATCCACTAAAGAGATGCAAGAGGACATTAGAGGAGGAGAGGAAAAGAAAGAGAGAAAGGGGCAGAGCAAGAAATAAGACAAAAATCAACAACAGTGACTTTTACTCACTGGAGAGAGCTCAGAGCAGAGGAAGGATGAAAGATAGAAGCTAAATTAGCATCGTCAGGGGGCGCCTCACTGAGAAAATCTGCCAAAGCATAGTGGTGCTTCTTTAAAACCAAGCATCTCCAGATAACAGATACGGCTCGTTATTTCTGTGCCATCATGTTCAGCTTGAATATCTTCTAAAGCTTCACTTTCTGAACTTTCTCTGTCCATTTTCCCCATTCAGCATCTCCAATAACACAGCAGCTCGCTGGATACATGTTTAGCAGTGCAGCAGTGAAAAAAAGGCTCCCATTGCACCATATTCCCAACATTGTTTATGCTGTTTAAACCAGGGTTTGCGGTAGACAAACTTATATCATCACAAAAATAAAAAGTATTTTTGGTATGAATTTGTATTCAAATGGAGAGCTGTTTTTATTCATTACTGAATTAATACAGAATAAATATTCCATGAAATAAATAAATAGATTAATAATATGTAAACTTTTCAGTGGTTAACTTATTTATTCAATGACTCATTTCTTTGTTTAATATATTTTATTTATGTATTAACACTTTTATAGTATATAGAAAACCTGCCAAAGTTCAGTAGTACTACTTTAAAAATTAATCAAAGAATCCCCAAGGATGACATAAAAGGGATTGCCATAAACTCTCCTTCCTCCCACCCTCCATCACACTCCTTACAACAATCTGCTCCAACTTTAGGTCTTTTAGAGTTCAGTGAATATTTTTGTCGTTTTAATGGTTTGGCTGTTTTTATTCCTTTTATTGCTTTGTTCCAATTGTACCTCTGGGACAATAGAATTCATCTTAATCTTAATACCAGGGGGAGAAAGAGCTGATCATACTGACTTGCTACAGTTTCTACTGTATGATGATTATAGTTATGACACATAGGTGTTCAAAGACATGGTTCAGCATTTCTTAATGTCTTTCAAATCGGATAATTTTTTTTCTAACTGAGTGTGCTTAAGTCAGAGGCTCCAAAATGTCAAGGACACAAAACATGAACCGAATGAAAAGTGTTCTGGGTTTATACTGTCACTCAATGAGGGTTGAAGTTATAACATTTGGCATGTACATGTAGCCACCGGACAGGCTCTCACTACACTAGAGAAGCCCCTGCTCTCTTTTGCTCATAATGGCCTCCAATGGAAATGAGCTGCTTTTGGGGGAGGATTGTGTTACACGTATAAAAGCAAACTGTTGTGCTCCTCGACTTGCCTGCGGTCCTGCAGCGCTCGCTCTCTTCTAAAACACAGCACAGTAAAGGGCTCTCTCTCTCTCTCTGTCTTTCTTTGAGTTCAATAAATAACCAAACCTCTTAATTGCTGTCACTTAGGTGCAGCGCCCACGCTGCTTGAAGAGCGGACAGAAATTAGTTCTGCGGTTTGGGTTTCATTGAATTATCTTGAGTTATGGTGTGGTTAAACTGGGAGAATTTGGCAGGGTAGGACTTTGCCAGCATATAAAGGTGACTGATGCAGGGGAATAGTAGTGTGTGGCAACTTTGTTCACTGGCAAAAAAAGATCATGTAAAACGCTGACACACATCTTTACATTCTTCATCAATTTTCAGATGTTGTTTGCAAAAAAAAAGAAAAAAAGAAAGAGAAATGTTTTAATTGGCAAAGGAATCAGTTCATGCTCTGTATCGTTTGTCAGCTTGGGGTAATTACCACAGATCCTTTATTATAAGTCTATTTTCATGTAATTGAATACCTTGGTAGAACTTGGACAGTGTTTTCTTATAATTACACAGGCCCCGGAGAGGTGGAAGGCATAAACACTTTCTGGCAAATTTCATGGATTAAATTGAACAAAACCGTTTGGGTAAGCCGACAATTTTTTAAACAATGATGAAATCTGTTTATACTTGACTTCGGTGAGAAGCAGCAGCGAACGTAAGGGAGTTGAGGGGAAATAAATCCCCAGTGTAGGTAAGAGGATTTAGATTTTACTAGCTTGGGAACTCTGATGTAATGAAAGTATGACGTGACCGCACTCCGGATATGAGCCTAGGGGACTATCATTATCAGAAAACAATAACGTTATTATAGTTCATATCAGGCAGTTACACTTGCTCCTAAATGAAGCTGCCTCAGTGCTGGATGTCATGAAATGGTGCATGATAAGTGCTGACGTTAAGTTTACTTTTGACAGTATGGTTAATTGAAATAAGCTGCAACTGGCAAGAACTTTTATATTGAAGTGATGCTTTGAATATTTTTGTTGAATAATCTTTTTATTCCAATCTATAAAATATAAAAAAGAATTAAAAAAAACCTTACCCCAGACCCCAAAAAGGAAATGTCAGATTGCTTGTGTCATTTATAGCAGACACATTCAAAAAGCAAAAAGAAAAAACAGCAAACCACTCGAGAAATTGAAACCTATGGAAGCCCAGAGAGACCATGCTTGAAAAATATTTTCAGTCATTGAGATAATGAGTTAATTATCTAATTATCCTGAGATAACAGGGGTTGTTTTATCAAGATAATGGAAAAATTGTTGTTATCTTGAAAATATAGTTGTGTTTTCTTGAGATAACAGTTCTATTATTCAAACTATGATAAAACAAAGATTACTTTTTTGTTGCTGTTCAGGAAAGCCGTTGCCAGGAAGTGAACATAAAAACACTTGCATGATTCAACTTACTACTATACATTTTGACAAACGTACCAATTAAATTAGATGCTAACAACTTATTTTTAAGCTAACCTTTATGATTTCGTGATCTTAAGAAAACAAAGCTTGTAATCCTGTTGAAAACTAGTGGGTGGTCTTCCAAAATGTACTTTCTATTACACATTATCTCAAGATAACGGAATAATTAACCTGTAATTTTGAGACAACGGCATCAGAAATAAATAATTGCATGAATTACCACTATAGCCTATAATGTTATTAGACAGAATGAGTTATCAAAATTTGATTTACAATTAAATATTAATGTTTCAGCTTTAGAAGTAATTAAAATATTATCTTTTTTTAATATCATAATTTCAAACCCTAGTTCAAGAAAAGTTTGGACAATTTCTAAAATGCAAAATAATATCTTAAATCTGTTGTTTGTTCATTTTTAAAGATGTATTTAACAGACATAAGTCCAAAATTTTCAGTCTGTTCACCAACCAACTTCATTGTATTTAGAAAATATAAACACATTTAAAACACCCCCTTTCCTTTAAATG
Source organism: Leptatherina wallacei (assembly GCA_028567055.1). Lineage (NCBI taxonomy): Eukaryota > Metazoa > Chordata > Actinopteri > Atheriniformes > Atherinidae > Leptatherina > Leptatherina wallacei. The sequence goes on along the minus strand of JAOXYM010000004.1, from coordinate 5,717,170 downwards.
ACACATTTTCATAATTTATGAACTGAGTACACTAATTGTTGGACAATATCAAGTGGAATCTGTGTTCAGTGACTGCAGAGCAGTTCATTCTCCTTCTCAAAATGCTTCATACATTTTTATCAGGAGACAGGTTTGGACTGAAGCCAGGCCCGTCAGGAATCCATGCACTGTGTTGATGAAGCCATGCTGTTGTAAGTTATACAGAACAGGTCTAGCATTGTCTTGCTGAAATAAACACAGACTTCTAGAGAAAAGATTCACAGCAAATTTCTCTCCAAAACGCCAACATACACCTCTATGCCAATGCTATCGTCACACAAAACCAAGTAATTTGTGCCAAAGGATACTGATGCAATTATGTCAACCTGGATAGTCATTCTTATCTTTGGCAGGTACAATCAAATGCAAGTTTTTATTGTTTCTTTTTCTTCTTCTTCCCAAAAGCAGCTATAAACTGGACATACCCACATACGTTGATTAACTTGAATTAACATGCCCGGAGAACTGTGTTGATAATTGGCTTCCTCAATGTGTAATACTCTATCAGTTTACATTTATGGATGAAGAAGAAGACTGTGTTAGTGAAAATGGTTTTCCAAGGTAACCTTAAGTCCATGTGACTCTTCAAATGACTGTTTTTATGCAGTGCCACCTGAATCCAGCAGTTCTTAACACTGACACTTCCAAAATCTTTTCTCAATATTATTATTTGAAGAACAAATCTCTTTACAATCTTGGATTTTTAAATACTTTTTTGGAACTTTTTGATGATTTTGTGGCATAATTTTTGTGGATGATTTTGTGGATGATTTTAGGCACAAAATGGTGATCCACCATCCAGGGCTGAACTGGGACAAAAAATCATTCACGGCATTTTGAGCTGAGACTGGCCCACCAAATATTGATGGAAAAACGATGAAACCTAAGAATGAAAACAAACTTTCTTGTGACAGTGCTTGTACACTGTCTTGTTGGTGTATATACTTGTCTAATAAACTTAAACCGACATCATCCTCCCAGTGCCATTCCTCTACGGTACTTAGCGGAAACCAAAAGGCTGCTTGGTCTAGTGAACCTCCTCAACAATGTACAATAATGATGATGGGATCCTGGTATTAGGACAGAGAGGAATAGAGGTGATACACAATCATTGATGAATATTAAAATAAATAAATGACAGATTAATTTATATTTTCATAGACTATTTATTCAGCACATCAATAAGCAGCACAGCAGCACAGAATATTTCCTCAAACATGGAAACCTTCAAAAAGTGAAAGAAGACAGAGAAAGAAAAGTGAGAAAGCTTATATGATCATAGTACTGGTATCTAGTGAAATATAGGAAAATAGTTGCGTCATATACTCTATACCAGGGCTCTTCAATTGGTGGCCCATGGGCCACATGCAGCCCAGAACCAACTTCCATGTGGCCTAGCTTATGATTCTGCCAACACACAGTCGCAAAAAAATTAAATTGCGGGTGGCACCCGGATCTAAAAGGTCAGGGCAGCAAACAGTAAACAACAGAGTGTGGCAGCCTTTGAGCCACTCTTACTGAGCGTGAGATTTACTTGTTTGGGTTTGAAGGCTAGCATTTGGTTTTTATGGACATGAGAACGGACAAGGCCTGGAAAAGAATTACTCAATATGTATGTTGTTTTAAGCCAAGATAAAATATAATAGTTCTACAAACATTAGTTCCCACCCCCGGTTAGAGGAGGAGAATAAGCCGCTGGTTGTTGTTCCTAACTATTGCTAACACTTTCTTCCTGTAGATTCCATGGCAAAATATGAACATAATATGAAAAATATTTATAGGCTATGTGTTGGATTTATCTATGGTTTGAAAGATAATGGACTTAAGTTTGTTTGGATACTTGAATTAATGGATACTGATACTTAAAAGTAAGAAGTTGCCATGGAGTGAGAAAAAACAAAAAGATGCATGCAAAAGTGCAATTTGATTGCATCTTACAACTGGAGCTGTACTAGCATAGTACAAGACTGTATGCTGTGATACATGTAGCGATAAATGACAACTAAATTAAAACAAGTGTGACATCTACCATAGAAACATTTTTTGATTTTACCTGCTACTTACAGGCCAAAGACAATTTCTGGCCCTGTTGAATTTGTACGTCTGAAAATCTAGCCCAGCTGAAGATGTAATTGAGGAGTCCTGCTCAATACAAAACTTACTTACAGAAAACTTCTGATCAAGCAATGAAAAAAGTACGATGCGATCCTGAAAAATAGGACACAGAGGAACAGAGATGAGATGAATATTAAAAAGTATAAATGACAGATTTTTATTGAGTA
>JAOXYM010000004.1:5689216-5702840 GCA_028567055.1 Leptatherina wallacei | reverse complement strand
TTAGCCTTTCACTCTGCAGCAGCAGGCCAGCCTGCGCCATGTTGAGCCAAACGCCCCATACATTCACTCTACATCTGTATGAGCGAGCTAATACGGTCTTTCTTTTTTTCAAGAGTCTAACTAGCCACACAGAGCCACAACAACAAAGAAAGGCCTAATGGCCTCCAATTTCCCGCATTAGTGCCCATTTAATGGCTGACCTGCCCTCTCGTTAGGCAGCGCAGCATGGTAGCACCTCTCAGCCTTGATGCGTGTGCGCACACGCGCGCGCACACACACACACAGCCCTTTAGCTCTCCAAAGCTACACTGCTTCAGGCCTTTGCAACACTTCCACCCCACGCTGAGACTGCATAATAGACCAGTTTCTAAAAGGGCTGCCCTGTGATCAGTGGTGCATCCATGTGCTGAGTAATCAAGGGTCTTTTGTCTGAGAGGTGTGTGTAGGGCAAGAAGGTGTATGTGTGCATGTGTGAGAGAAAGTGTGGGCACTTGCATGAGGGAGATTCTCTCCTCTGGTCTGTCTTTATTTGTGCGTTTAGTCGCCGTTTAAGTGTGTGCCTCTGTGGGAGTGTTCACTAAAGTAATTCTAAGATAAAGTGCGCTGCCTGGAAAAGACCTCCTTTAGCTCATGTCTATGGGAAAACTCCAGCTGACGTACAGTGCCCGAATAAAAGGAGCCTGGCCTAAGCCACAGAGCGGCTGACGATGGTGCGTTGTGTGTATGTCAGCTATGCCATAAAAATGCCATGGATGGAGGATGATATTGGCAGCTCCTATTCAGCACTATGGTAGTGAAAAGCCCTTTAGGGTGAATGAAGATTCTTTGCCCTGTCAGGTCCCCATAGCTTGCGCTGAACAATACCCACTAAGAGCAGCTGTCTTAATAGGCGGAGGGACTGACAGCTTTAGGAACGGTGCGATGCTCAGAGCAGCATCGACGCAAAGTGAGTCCAAACAACGATCCGCTGTGTGATAGCAATCTGAACTGTTTGCCAGAGAGTTTAAACAGTGAATGCATCCTGTACGTTTCTTGTACACAGGAATTTTTAAGGAACCTGGGCTGACAGCGTTGGCAGAACCGCATAACCTCCATATTCAGGAGCATCATGTGTGAACGGATGTTGTGGCCCGATGGGAAAAGATTTCCCCTGAGCGTGATGATGATTGGAACTAACTGGATTTACGGTTCATGTATCAGAAAGACCAAATCTATGACTGGGTTTGCTTACTGTAAGAGAGCTGTTGGGTTTTTAGTGAGAAACCGGGAGTGGGAACAGTCTACGAATGTATTGTGTTTGACTGACGGACCAGAGTCTCTCTTTGAAAATAAGGGAGGATATCTGAAACAAGTGCCTGAAGTTTCTTTCTGCCATCAGGGTCTGATCTGATAATCACAGTGTGAACTTTTTTAAGCTCCTCTTCAGGCTTTAGTTGGGAATCAGCTGTACAATGGTTTACAACCACAATGCAGCTCTTTGCCACCTGGCTATCAAATCAAAACATAATAACCTTTCTCCACAGTCTATGCTCTGTGTTTTATTACATCCAGCCATTACTTTACCCTGTCTCCTCCGCTATAAGCATCCCACATCTACAATCTCTATTCCACAGAGAGGTTATATATCAGAAACAGGTGAGACTGATCTCCAAATCCCTCCCCCTAAAAACAAGAACTCTACCCGCTCATGTCAAACATCACCTCGATTCTGTTTACTTTGCTAGCTTGGTTTCTATGGGACTCACAGATCCATAATGTTTTGGGTTCACGTAACTCCTGGCAGGTCGTCTTGTGCGCTGCTGGCCCTGAGGCTGACAGGGATGGGCTGGCGCTGTCAATGCGAGACTACGAGGCAGGACTCACACGAGGTGAACTCACGCTCCTCCGTAACTCTGATTTATACTAATCCCACAGCCTCCGCAATTAAGGCCATCACTCTGCTCCAATGATGTTAACTAAAAAATGTTAAATCCGAGGTATTATAACAGAGCGCAGTTTGCCAACACTGACTGGCGACCGTGAGCTGAGAAAATAAACAGTGTTTAGAAGATTAGATGAGTTGTTTTGGCGCTTCAGGCTAGAGATTGTTTCTTTCTTTGTAGATTCTGAGAGGGTGGAGGGAATGTCTTTGTCACCACTTACAGCTTCCCCTCTTCTCTTTCTTTTGTTGATCTTTTTCATTACACATATTTTATATCTTGTTAGTAAAGAAGAGTGCTTTTTTTGCAGCACGTGTTCTTATGATGGATTGATCCAGTCTTAAAGATAAACATAGGAGTTTGATTAGGGATGAATTAAAATGTTTTTTTGGATTTCAACAAAGGTGGACTGAGATATTTCTGCCTTTAAGCTTTGTTTTTTGGTAAGACTAATAGCCACACTGGCTCTGAATACATCATTATTATAACAATATCACAGCATCCATGCAGTAGGTTCTTCTGAGATTTTATATGAACACTTCAAGCAGATGTAATAAATAGATGCTAAGAAAATGTATTTAATTTATCCCAATATGCACAAGAAGTTCTTCAAATAATAATGAAGGTTTTCAGCCTGCAGTTGCAAAACAACTCTGGAAATCTGTCTCTTAATCAGTTTCACATGAGAGTGAACAATTACTGAGCATTGTGAGATTGATTTCTTTTTTTTGCCAAAAATCCCTTTATCTAAACTTTTAAAAGTTCATCAGTTTAAAAAAAGATGACCAGCCTGGTCACTGGAGTAAATCAATGCAAGTTTTGGACAATATAATCTCAAAAACGCATCTTTCCCACTTTGTCTCATGACACTTAATGAGAAACTTGTATCTTTTATACAACCTGATATTTATGTTGTTTTGTTCTTAAATATGTCTGAAACACATTGTCATTAGAAGTCTCTTTGCAAGATGTCAGGAAACCACCTAAAATCTGGAAAATCTTTCACAAGTTTTTAAAATGGTTTAATTTAAAACTGTATTTATTTTTACATATATACCCTAAAAAACTCAAATTAAACTGGGTAGTGTAGAGTTGTTATTCAGCTAGTATAGATGGGATGGAAATTATATTAAAATAAATTAATAACTAAGAGATCTTTATAATTAGCCTACACTTTACCTCTGGAATTAATAAAGTGTTTTTCATTTAATTTCTTTATTCTATTTTATGATAGTAGCCTTTTCAAAACTTTATTGCCTGATGTAACATCATATTATGATGGCCAGTATAATATAGTGAAATATAAACACTTGCTATTAGATGAATACAAGTTAGTTTTTTTAGGGGTTTTTTTCCCTTTGTTTTTTGGTAGAATAACATTCAAAATAGGAGGTAAAGAATATTGTTGGGGGATTTTATTAGCTGAAATCAAATGACTATATCATCAGCACCAACATTACATTGATGCATCCCTCTATCATTTGCCCCCCTCAGATCAATGCTTGGGATTTTACAGAAGATGCTGCATTCTCACCTTGCAGGGCAGTAAATTGATAATTAAAGCTTTTCTCAAATTAGTTATAGGATGATTTGGGGCATATGGAAAAAGCGCCCTGGTTGTAGTAAGCAGGTGGGAAACCTTTGACCCTCTTGCATACATATACTTTTTGTATTCCTTTGTCAAGTTTCCCATCACAAAGCGATCTTTCCTCCTTGACTCTCCTCCTCATCCTGATTCCTCTTTTCCTCTGGGAGAGACCGTGCACTCCCTGCTGCAGATGTCATTAGTGAGAGGTACTCTGACAAGTGTCTCTATAAAGTTTATAAGCCATGAAAAAGCCTTCAGTCGAGCAGTCAAACAGGGGTGAGAAGAGGAAATATAAGTTGATGTAGTGACAAAACGGAGTGGAGGAGTGGAGAGATGGAATGTTAGAAGACGTAAATCTCATCTAAAAATTTTCCCTCCTCCTGTTCTCCACTCCTCTCATCCCGACGTGTCCGTCTCTCCTGTAGAGGATCAGATCTCCACGATTTGGGCTGTTTGACCTCCTTTACAACCTGGAACTTACTAACATTTAGTACTGTCAGGGGACAGTGAAACAACAGAACTGTCTCATCAGCAGAACGCATTTTTAGTTTGCTTACAGTTCTGGTTACATGTTTCGCTTGCAATGCAAAAAAGCAGCCTTGATGCAAAAAAGTAACAAAAAACAAGAAATTTGTCAAATCTAAACTGAAAAGGAAAATATGTTGCATTTGTCATCTGCTCCAGATAACAGTAAATTGAATTGCACAATCCAAGAATGTAGTATGCACACGTCTCCAAGTGTATGAAAGGAAGAAAAATTAAAAAAAACTTGAAATGAAGCTTAAACATTTCATCACTGTGAAATTTATGAGCAGTGCATAGTTATTCAGCTGTGGTATATAAGCCAGGATGTAAACAAACAGTGAGGCTGTCAAAGTGTCCAAAGTGTCAGAGTCAAGATAAATCAGAAGCTGAAGTCGCTTATCATCTCGGTAAATACTGCACGTCATTATCTGGCCTTAAAATCAGACTTTACGCAGACAGCCAGATGATAAGAGAGGTGTAGCTGAGGAATTGTGTGTGTGTGTGTGTGTGTGTGTGTGAGAAGATTTTTGATTTCTTGCCACTGAGTCGTGCACAGCCTCTTATTCAGAGCAGGAAGCCACAGAAAGCCAGCTCCTTCACTTCTGTGACACATTTATTGACATCAGCTCGCATTCATCTTCAAAACAGCACACTCTTAAACTTTAGCCTGAATTCTTCAACGTCCTGCTCTCATTTTTTAACCCCTCACTGTGTAACTTAGAGGGCAGGGAAAGCTAATCTGTCCCTGAAGCATCCAATGTTTACATTTTCTGGGCTTGGTCTACACTGGGTCACAAATGGACTGTGACAACTATGGCGGTAGAAATGCCTGTGCCACATCTCTGGTATTTTCCTTGAAGGAGGCAGCAGAAAGCAGAACTGAATTGAAAGAGATGAGCTAATGAAAACTGGATTTTTGCAAGCTGGATAAATTGAGCCATCCTGGCCCAGGAGAAGCAGGAGTCTGTGATGGACAGGACACACCAGCGAGTGATGAGATTACCTTAAAGCCAGCACATTGTACATGTACACGTTTGAATTTTAAGCTTAATATAAACATGATCTCTTTAAGAAACTATGAAACTAAATGAGTTACATTAAATGCAGCAGAGGTAGGAGGCCAAACAGTGTTGGACTTCTAAAAATGGAAAAAGAGGATCAAAAGGATCGCAATGTGGTAAGAGTGTGTGCATGCATATGCATCAATTTTACAGTGCATGTTGTCTTTGGGCTCTGAAAAGAAATCAGATCTGTATCGTTGCACACAATAATGGAAGAGCATCAGGGGTGGGATCATATAAATGCTAATCAAACACATTTTCCAGAGTGCCTCACACTCATTCCAGATTCCCCCACTCTGACTGAATTTTTACATGTCAGACTTACACTGTATGCTTTAACTCCATAAATGATTAGTTTACAGCCAAAGTAATGAGATATCTGTTGTTTATACAGATTTATTTCAGCTAGGAAGAATGGTAGGCCTAAAATTAGCTGAGAATTATGTTTATGTGGTGGAATTAATGATAATAAAAATATATTTTATTAATCTGTTTTGGTCTGTGAGTTTGAGGTCTTGTTGGTTTTCTGTTCCTAGTGTTTTAGTATTTTCCTGAACTTCAGTTTGAACTGTTTTTTTAATTTTCTTTTTAGTTTAGTTAGTTGTGCATTCTGTTTTGTTTATTTCCTGCCCCCCAGTTACACCTGCTCCTCATCCCTCTGTAGTTATTCTCTACGTTTTCCTTGTTTGTTGTCAGATCCTTATTCATCTTTTCCAGATCTGTCAGTGTCATCATGTCTTGTCTTTGCTTATTTCTCAGTTTTGGTTTCTCATAAACCTTAAACTGTGTACTTTCTAAACACTGGATTTTGTTATTCTTAAATAAAGTTTTGATATCCGTCTGTGGTCCTGCACTTGGGTTCTTTGATCATTTTTGATCAGCTGAATGCATTACAACTGATAATCCAATCATCGATATCATCGGCCAATATTGGCATTAGAATGTGATATTGGAAAATATTAGTATAAGTTTTTTACTTTCTAAATACACAACTTTTCCACAACATGCACATATACATGTCAATTGTCTGCAATTAGCGGCCCGCGATCCAAATTGGCCGCCATATTATTTTCATAAAAAGAAAGTAAAATTTTTGCAAGAGTCTGTGTCATTGTGCAAACATGACGCTGCTTACAGCGCAGCCCCTTTAAGCAGTGGAGTGCACAGATGGACATCAGGTGGTGGTAGAGCACTTGCCCTTTGGCCCAAGCAAGTGCCCTTTGCAAGTTTTTTTTTTATATATATATATTGTACACTATACGTTATTTTGTAAACTCTACTGTATGTGGCTCATGTAATCATCATAGCGTGATCATGGACAGCCCTTCCCCCCTACACACACACCTGCGCCACGCTCTTCATTTGTCAACATGAACGCGCAGAACGGACACAAACTGAGGCACATTGCAGCCGCACAGCTATGCACACATCTCCTCCCGTTCCAGCACCCAGGTAACACAGTGTATTGTTTGCCCACTAAGCCTCAGTTACAACACTATTTGTCTCAGTTGTGAACTACCCTCCGATTGTCTCATACAGCACCAAATATTATGTTAAAGACTAAAGGGGAAGTAAGTGCTCATAAGACAGTGTAGTGGTACAGCCCAGGTTGACAGAGCAACATAGGAAAACTGGGGAGCTGGATTTAATGCAAGCAAGTCAGAAATAGTAAAGAAATGAACAAACACCATAAAATAAGAAGCACCTGGTTGTATTTAGATGACATTGGAGACTGAAAATTAAAATAGAGAATTTGTAAGTGTCATAATGTTCAACTGGTTTTGTATTTTTCTTTGATTGAAATGTTAAATAATAACTCGTTTTTGTTTCAATTCATGAAAAAATTAATAAAAAAAAGTTTTTTATTAAAACAGAAAAAAGCTTACCAACAAAATCAGCTTCATGAAGCTAAATTAGGTTACAAAAGAAGCTCTGAGTAAAACTAGATTAAGAACAATTATGGTGTTTGAGAGTTGGTTCTTATAAAGAGCCAGACCTCCTATCATAATGAATGAGCTATCACTATATTTTACATGAACATAGTTCCAAGAAGTATCATCCATGTATTGGCTGTGTGCTTACTTTAGTGTACCTGATGATGTTCATGAGCTGCTGCCTGAACAAAGTGCAGCTGAAGAAGAAAAGAAATCTAAATGAAAGGATATATGTTTAAGGAAAATAAAAAATCTAGCTGTGTATATATAGTTTATAATTGATATAATATATAATTGATGTAGAAAGTTACAGTCGGCTGATGAACACTTGTTCATCAATTGCAACCCTGTGATCTGATTCCCACTTCAACCTGGATTTATGCAAACCTGGCTTTAAGCACCCATTCAATAGCAGGAGATACATTCTAGACATGAATTTAAATGCATTCCCCTCACATTCCTCTATTCATCTGAGGTTGGATCACAAAGGCAACAGGTTTAGGAGGGAAACTCAGACATCTCTTTCCCCATCGCTGGTTTCCAGCTCCCGGCATGAGAGCTGGCAGAGATATTCAATCCCTCCAGTGTGTTTCTGGTTTCTCCTGGGGTATAATCCCAGTTCATTATACCCAAAAATCTTGACAGGGAGGCAACCATGAGGCAACCCAATTCAATGCCTGCATTATTTTTTTGTCAACACCCACCTTCAAAACAAAACCTCTGGCTATGCCTTTTTCTTTTCTTTATTTGAATTTAATGGGAGATTTCAAACCAGCTGCAGATCATACTGCCAATTACAACTACTACCTGAACTGCATCATGTTATTGACGAGTCAAAAAATCTATAAGCCAACACTGTTTCTGGGTTATCCAAAAGGTGTGCTGCGGTGACCTAAAACAGCGTGAGAATGGAAGATTACAAATTCATACAAAAAGCAACAATACCATAACATTATCGTGACTTCCTGAAAAATATTTTTTTTAACTGTGTACTAAAAAAGGGACATGTGATGCCATCCTGCAGCAGCTCCAGGAAACTGGGCTCTGCCTATTGTATAGGCAGAAAGAATAGTATTCAGGTAGCGTGGCAGCCGGTCGGGACAATGCCGATTGTTTCTGACACTGATGGAGCAAAGATGTTTTTAGAACACAGGCTCCAGAACCACAACCACCGAACCCCTCTGCTGTGCCATCGCACCTATCAGTGTGTAACAGGTCCTCATGCAAACCAGCGGGCATGCATATTTACTAACACCCACCACTCTAATTGCAATAATGGAACAGTAGCCATCAGTTCTTTTCTAGGATGTATTGTTTTCCAACAAAATTTTTTACGTTTCAGCTCTTCCATAACTAAATGTGACACCTCTGACTCAGGCAGGAAGGATATATTTGGGAAGTGGAGATGGAGGAAAAGAGACCCCTCTGATCCAGAAACTCAAAACCTCGTAATTTAGTCATCAGCAGAAGGCAGTTAGTGAGGGCCCAGTCTTTGCCAGGACAAGCAAACCAATGACACACTCAGAGTAAACTAAGAGTTTTGCAGAGAAAGCACAGTTTTGTTAGGCCAATAACAGAAAAAAAAAAAAAAAAGAAAATGGTCGCAATAGTCAACATAGGCTTAGAAAATATAAGCACAAGAAAAAACAATCAAATGACACCATGAAATGCAGCTTTCTGCTGCAAAAGTTTTACCTAAAGGGTGTGTTGCCACCACAAGTAAAAAGTGGAGGAGTAGCTAGTTGCAAAAGGAAGGGACAACATTAATAGCACATTAACTTTGTTTGTACTTTACGCCAAACAATCACACCTAACCACAATGTTTTTATGACAAGAAAACTTCAACTTGAAGGAAAAAAACAAGTACCCTTAGAGCATAACAATGAAGGTAGCACATAAAGTCCAGTCATTGGACTCAAACTTATGTCTCCTGAAGAATTTCTTTTTCTTTTTAAGCAGACTTTGCTGAATGTTTTACAATATTATTACCCAGCGAGATGCACCAAATTAATGCCTTCCCTGAACTATGAAAATAAAGTATTAAAATGTGTTGACAAGTCCTCCTGAACAAACATCATATAGTGTAGATATCAGATGTGATGATTTAGGCATGAGAGCCTCTCTCTCACCAGGAGCCTACAGGAAAGAGGGTCGTGGTCTGTTTATGCTTCATGTCAGACTCGGCTGGCTACGAGTATGACATTCAACATTTCAAACTTGTGGCATCTTTTGGTCCAACTGATCTGTACAGCACACTGGTTTTGTATTATTCTTATTTCCTCTTCCTTTTCTTTTTCTTTTTCTTTTTATTATTATTATCACATTTATAGCTTTTGATAATGGAAGCTGGATAGGTTCCAGCTTTCCCACGAGCCTGAGTTGGAATGAGCGGTATAGAAAATGAATGAATGAATGAATAAATAGCTTTTATATTTAAAAAATATTTATCTATCTATTCAAATTAAAATCTTTCATTAAAATATTGTCTGAACACTGTTATTATCATTATATACATTCAAGCAGCAAACAAACCAGCAATTTTTAAATCATACACTTCTTGGAGTATTCACATGTGGAGCATGTGATACATGAACGTTCAGCTGGAGAAGGAAGATTTATAAAAAGGTTAACAAGCTGCCTGTATAATTGCATTGAGGAAATGACTTCTTCTTCCCTTACAGATTTCAGTCTAAAGACCACTGTAATGAGCTTCACATTGATATGTAAGTGGTTGTGAAATTTATGTCAGGAGTGCTATTACCCCCAATGTGTTGTTGATTCTGTTGATGTCTCCTCTCTGTTTGCTCTGGCAGGAGGTCGACTCTTACTTACAAGATAATTGTGCTGCTCGGTGGGCCAGGAAAATTTTTTGGTAATTATCAAATAGACCACTTAAACTTAATCTAATGGAAATGGCTTGAGAAAATACTTTGACCTGTGAGCGCAGGTTTTTGACACAACATCTTGCAGCTGATTTATGAAGCCGTGAAAACTAAACAGAAGATTGTTTAAAGACATTTAATACAGATCAACTTGAGCATGCCACGATTTATATTTGTGGTACGATCAATCGTAACATTCCCAACTTGCCTATTGTGCTTTAATCAAGAGGGTTTAAAACAAAATCGACATATTGGCGAGATAGGTGTCATTTCTGATGAGGTCACCAGCCGTGGCAGCAGCCCGAACACTAGCCGCTGTTATTCTTTTCCTTAAATCTAACTAGTCTGTTTCTTTTTTCTTTCTATCTTTGTTTAGGATCGCCTCACTCTTTATTTTTTCACTGACCTTGTTTGTTATTAGGACTCTGAGATAATTAAACTTCCCGCCCAGCGCTGTGGAAGCCCCTAGCAGAAATCCAATACCGTTTTTCTTTCTTTCTAAAAGTAGAAACTTTGTTGCTCTGTGTTCCTGAATGGTCAAAGAGGAAGGTAGAAAACCTAATAGAATAGATTCACTGTCATTACATAATAATGTGCAACAAAATGAAGGTGCTCGAAACCAAAATACTAGAATAAATAAACAGAAATATTAGAAGAAAAGATAAAAAGACGTTAAAATAAAGAATAAAATTGGTGTAAAGCTGTAATCGCGTATGTATCAACTTTTCTAATACTTAGAAAAGAAAAAGGGAGACAAACTAGTTTACCTCACACATCAGAAGATTATCCACATCAGATGTTCTCATATGGAAAATAATGTGGTTGGTTTAGGTGTGGGGTGGCAGTAGGATGTAGTGCAGCTGTATTATCACATAGCTTGTTTATGATAAAGTCTCATTCCATTTTCATAGATTTGTCCGAAAATTTCTGCACATGACCTTTTTAACAGAAGCTCCTGAAACTCTCTGTCTGCCCCAGTCAGACATTTGAGGATGCTTGTATTCTTCTTGTTTTAAACTAGTTGCATGACACCAACATCACAAACTAGCTTACTTGCTCTGTGAATTCACCGCACAATAACTTGGTCCGTTCATTAAAAGTGTAACTCACTGCAGACACAAAGATTGATGAACATAATGCCAAACCAAGTTCACAAGCCTAGCTCCATCCTTTACATTTTGGCAGTGCCCTTTGATAAGCTGCAACATGAGAAATATGAGCTACGTTCAAATTAATGCTGCTTAGATGAAAAAAAAAATGGCTCCATTAAATACATGTTCAAAAATAATTCAACATAAGTCATTTTAAGGTATCACCAGGCAAATAACTAATAAAGGCTATGGTCAAAGGGCTAAAGATCAGCAACAGTAGTTATGTGTACATGCACATCTGCAGACCTTCTAAATAAGGCAACATTCTGATTATGGTGTGTACATTATGGTATTGTGATAGAATAGTCCGTTCTTATTCTCATTTACATGTTGCAAAGCATATTCCCGGTAATGACTCATGCCATGATTATGTCCCCCATTCACCAGGGGTACCCATATCCAGTCCTCAAGAGCTAAAATCCTGCAACCTCTCGATGAATACTTTATCCAACACACCTGAATTCCCGCATCCACATTTCATTCAGCTCTGCAAAGGCCTGGTAACGAGCCATTCATTTGAATCAGGTGTGTTGAAGAAGGGACGCATCTATCTCTCAAGGACAGGACTCGGGCACCCCTGCCCTGCAGGATTGCAGTGTTTTCACAGTGTCAAACTATTATTTATATCCTTTGAAAGTATGGAGCACGAACCAACTCAAGTTTCTCCCCTGCTCCAAGTGTGCTTTCTTTTAGCTGCAGCCTTCCTCTTCTGCAAAAAGCAAAAATCTGATCTAGGGAAAACAAATCCAAAATGATTGATTGTGTTCATCAAAAAGAAGTCCAAATTTGCTCATAATACTGTAAACAGACCTGGTAACTCAGGTGCAGAATTTGATTGTGATAAAGGTGTATACATGTCTACATAATGCAAATAAATTTGGCATATTCATCATGGTTTAATTTGTTTATTGCTTACACGCCTTTTACATGGTGATTTGTTATTCAGAATAAATTCTTAATCGGGTTAATATCAGTATATTGTGACAGGGGTAAAGATAGCCATCATGCATTATCAGGCAATAATCTCTACCCAGGTAGTTCCCCCACTGATACGTGGATGTCAGTGTTACACCTCTTGTATTTACAAAGTGAAGTCCTCATAATGTCCACTTTGACATTTTTTTTTAACCTTTTAACACTATGAAGCAAAGTCTTTGCAACAAATGGCAGGTATCACATAAATCTAAGGCTGACAAGAGTGAGCATTGCCTTGGAAGTCTGAACAGGAATTACAATTCCCTTAAAAATGTAATTGGTGAATGTAATAGTTAGCATTAAAAAAGCAAATGCCAGAGGAACAGACCACAAACTGTGTTGAAAACCGTAAATCTGCCATGGATAATACTCCTTTTCTAAAGGTGAAAAGATGAGACAGAGGAGGACCATTTCTGCATCCACTCTTCTATCCATCTCTTTTTGTTCACCCCAAGGCTTTTTTTTCTGGGAGACAGGACAATCATCTTCCATTGGCAATATTTCACGTTCCACCTCAACTTTCATCTCAAGCCAATAACTTGACCTGGCTGTGCAGTGGAAAATACAAGAAGAAAAGTACAACCAAAAAAGAAAAATGTTTTAAAAAAGAGGGATGGATGATGGGGGGTGTAAAGAAGTAAAAATTCTCCAGTTTCTTTTTATCTTCAGGTGGACATCTGGATGTCTACAGAGACCTGCTACGTAATCATTGACAGTATCTGTGTGTGCCTCTAGAGATAAGACAGCCAGAGATAGACAGAAAGACAGAGAACGAGGCCAAGTTTTTCTCCTTGAGTCAAACATATCCAGGTTTTAGCTTCAGAAAAAAAACACAAAGGGGCCCCTTGTGGAAATTAATTTTCACCACATACACTCATAACACAAATATTACCATTAATGACTCAATTTCCTTACAATTTCCTTATCGACCCCTATAATTAGGCCCATTTGTTTGCTTTGTCATCCTCCAGCGATATGGGCCTTTTGTTATTAGAAGCAGTAAGGGGACTCACACGGGAACCTGATGACTTACTCAGCTGGGGGGAAGGGGGTCTCCACAGCGGCTGAGTAACCGCCTGCCACCAGCACACAACCCACATTACCGCCACTCTTATTCTGCAACCACAAGACCAAGCAGCAGTGGAAGCTATTTAAACAGCACATGCTGGGAGTGCGCTCAGTCAAGAGCCTCTCTCTGTCTTTATATCTCCCCCTCTTTTTCTTCTGCTCACACAAGTTCACCCCTAAAGTCTCTCTTTCTCTCTTCTCTTTCTATAATAGGCCTCACGGAGGAGCTAAATCAGCTGAGGCCAGTGCTTTCAAGGCTTCCCTCTGCTTTCAGTGGGACACTAATCTTAATTAATTGTCTGTATTGTCCCAGAGGCAGCAGGAGGGCCTCTGGGACAATACAGACAATGAATACAGACTTTTTAGTGTGGACTTTTCCTGCAGTTTTTTTGCACTTTTTCTGTTCATACATACAGTCCAGCACAGAAACTAATTCTGTGCTGGACAACTAGATAGATAGATAGATAGATAGATAGATAGATAGATAGATAGATAGATAGATAGATAGATAGATAGATAGA
>JAOXYM010000004.1:5676125-5687543 GCA_028567055.1 Leptatherina wallacei | reverse complement strand
TAGATAGATAGATAGATAGATAGATAGATAGATAGATAGATAGATAGATAGATAGATAGATAGATAGATAGATACATTATTGATCCCAAGGGAAATTGTAATGTGATTATAGGGAAGCGGAGGATCATCTGTCAGAGAAGCAGGACATGAAGCAAACGTGTGCTATGAAATATTAAATTAAGCTCTTCATTATACTAAAGTAACCTTAAATGTGGACACATTTGTATCTTCCCACACGGTCATGCCACATAAGATAGACTACACTACACCCAAACAACCTGCCCCTTCTACTAAAGTGTCGTCTTTTTCACCAACTCAAATACGGTCTCCCTACAATATGGTCACTCAGTAACTGCTAGGGATGTAAAACACTAGCTTGATCCTGATAAGATATTATATCAATTTAATGGATAGCGATTCGATGTCTGTCGATATCTCAAATTCAGTCACAATCCGATTTTGATTTGATCCGATTTAAAAACCAACAATTGACATGAAACGACATCAGAGGTAATTGAACAGTAATTTCCATTCATACCAAAATCACAAAAAGCAACCAGAATATCTCTTAACATTTTCATTCCTGAGCTCGGGCATTTAAATGAATCAATTTAGATAAACAACTATCTTTTCCCATAACAAAGACAAACTAGTAATAAAGGGAAAACGACGTGCCTGGGGAACTCAAACTACAGTCATTTTCTAAATAAAAGTATACTTGATTAATGGTTATTGTATACATTTTTGAACGATGTTTGCATTTTGGATCGATATCGATCTATTTGACCATATGGTTGATATATCGATGTAGATTGATGTATTGTTACACCCCTAGTACTTTCTACTGTTACAGTTGCAAATATTCTCAGGACAAAACTGCATGTGTGAAAATGGCTTTAGTACAATTTTGTGGTAAAGGTTCATATACACACACAGCTGTAATAATAAGACTGCAGACATGCAGCAGATTATGTATGCTATTATTTAACTTGGATAGTCGGTAAACGTTACATTTAACGTCTCAAATAGAGCATGCAAAGTTAGTTAGCCCACTTAGTTGAAATGACAATTGAAATATTGACATATTTCACACTTTTTGAACCTCTGTCCACACATGTAGTTGGAAAGTTGACAATTGAACACACAAATGACAAACAATGCCACAAAGTTAACCTCAATGCCAGAGGAAAATCTGCCTTTATTAGCATTGAGGCTAGCTTTCTGTGCAATACTTTTACTATTGGATGAAAAAACTGGTTCCCACCCAATGCTATGTGGAGTTTGTCAACTATCTTTAATGTAATGTAGCTAAATCTCCTTTAAAAAAAAGTTAAATTGCACTAGTTGACATCATAATTAGCTTATTGAAGATATCATATTACTTTCGCATTCTGCACACTTCCAGTCCTTTACATGTGTTTTCTCTTCAACTACCCTGTGATCATTCAGACTTTGTTCTAATACAATCAAATTTCCAATAACATTGCTGTCATTTCGTATTTTTCTGTTTCTGTAATTAGAGCGCTAAGAAAAGCAAGAGAAATGTGCCCGAAAGCGCCCATTTAGATATTCAGTTCTCATCCACGGACAATTTGAGACTTCGGCTCTGCTCTGATAAAAATTTTGATTTTATATGCACTGCAACATCTGATAAAACCACCATACAGCTAATGTTTGTGAGGTGATTTCAGCTACTTTCATGTGTACAATGATAACTCACAGAGAAAGTTACTGAGCCTGCCAGCTACTTTAAAACACTGCTCTCACACATTAGACAACTAGACCTCAGAGCTAAGGTTTGCTCTTAAAGTCGCTATATTTCTTGCTCCCTGCTTTTCGTTGAAGAAAAAAGTCTCTAAGAGGCTCTGAAGAGGTTCTACATCTGGTGAGAAATCAGCTACTTTAGCAACACTGGTCAGCTATGATGGCTAAATATCTGGGTACTCATAGTATACATCATGTAGCTGCATTTGCCATTGTGAATACATGAACATGCTCAAAACAGACTGGGTGATTATGGAGGTTTGTGAGTTGAGACAGTGAAATAAAAGATTTGGAAAGCCAGTTGCTCGCATGGCTACATACAGCACAAAGGCTAAGTGTAAAAAAGTCTTCATCCGAATACTTTGTTGGTTTGCTTTCATGCAAGGGATTATCCATGATTATTTTTGATTTGACTCAGCTATAACTTTGTCCTAAATTAGCTCTAACTTTGTCAGAGCTAATTTAGGACAGCTGTTCCAATTTCCATAATTTTGTTGTTTCCAAAACGTATAAAAAAGAAACACAACTCGTCGCTTCATATAATAAGACATGCTCATTTTCCTTTTTGGGTTTGAAAGACACAAAGGGAGAACATTGTGTAAGACATCTGTGACAGACAGACAGACAGACAGACAGACAGACAGACAGACAGACAGACAGACAGACAGACAGACAGACAGAAAGAAAGAAAGAAAGAAAGAAAGAAAGAAAGAAAGAAAGAAAGAAAGAAAGAAAGAAAGAAAGAAAGAAAGAAAGGAAGCGAAAGTGTGGACTCACGGCCCCTCACCCTACTTTGTGCCTTATCTATGAAAGCTAATGAGTGATGGATTAACCTGGGATCACCCCTGGCAAATTGAGATGACCCCCCATTGTACCCCCCTTAGAAGCTGCATTCCACTTCACACAACCACAGAAACACACACACATACATAAGTCACTCTGGGTGCTATTTTCTGTCAAGAAAACCTCAGTCCTAAACGTGGGAAGCTGTTTGATGACAGTTTGCCGAAAAACTCAAATTCCTTTTATGAAGATTTTCTTTTTGCTAGTTTCTGATTGCAAAAATAAAATCTTGGACTGCAGACTGTAAGCCACTTTCAGACTTGCTCTGAAAAGTGGTAATGTTGCGGACTTTGTCTTTTATACCGTTTGCATTCATACAAATGTTCCGCTCTTTTACCTCGGAGCTGTAGCGGACATTTACCGGCTAGCCCCCGTGTCACAAGAACGGAAATGTTGCGGCACGTCGTTTTGACTGAACGCACAAGAAATGTTCCGGACAAGTCGCAACACAAAGACGTCCTACCCCTCGACTTATCCGGAACATTTCCCCATATCTGAACGTAGCCGGGACGTAAAAAGTCCGCGAGGAAGCGATAAGTTAGAAAAAACAACCCCGGTTAAACAGCGGATGGACTTTACCGCAAATATTCCGCAATGCAAGTCTCAAAGTGGCTAATTACCAGCAAAAAGCAACAAGCACATGATGTGCATATCACTCGCTCTTAAAAACTGTTGTAAATCTGTCTACTTCATACTGATCTCTGTATTTGTGCAACTATGTCAACGCATTCAGCTGCAGCTTTATTACCAGTATGATCCCCACAGGATCATACTATCCTTAAAGGATACCGTGTAACTTTTGGCCACCAGGGGCGGCAAACCTATAACTTCCCGCAGGGCATATACGACACTGTTGCAGAATTAAACCGTTTTTCTTTCTGCCCTCCTCAGACACAGTTTTCACCTTCTTATTTCTTTCAGCCGTGATCAACTTTAGATCGAAGAGGAGGAAAAAGTAGCACAAAGCAGAGCCCTGTTTATAAGGGGGAGCTGTAAAGCAAAGCGCTGCAGGTCACATGATCCCATGAGAGACGGATCCACTCCTGCAAAGTTACAATGTCTGGTTTCTGAAGAGAGAAGACCACTCAGATCACCAACATGTGTCAAGCGCTTTATATTGACCCCAGAAATCATCCATTATTTCTCACGTTTGGCTAATATTTGGGTCGAAATTTACACGATATCCCTTTAAGGAAGAAGATACAAAAGTTCAGGTGAGAGTCTTTGCTGAATGTACTACTGTCCATTAAACTGACAATTGCAGGCCGGCACACACAGTAACATACACACAAACACAACTGTGCTTTAAAGGCATCCATGGCAACCGAGTGCTACAAACCTCTGGTGACCTGCTTGCTGCCTGTACCATGACTTATATGGGAAAGACAAAAACTTAGCAGATAAATCTCTGTCAGGTTTCACCAATAACACAAATACACACACACGCGTGCGCCAGAGGAACTACAGGAAAGTATTTTTCCTGGCAGCATGTGAGTGTGTTTGACGCAAAATGAAATTGTTTAACTCTGCTTGATCTGTCGCAGGTGCTTTCTGAAACTGAGTGTGTGTATGTGTGTGTGAAAGAGAAAAAAGATGGTATGTACAAGGTACAGTGCGACAAAAGCATTTTAATGTTTGTATCTATAACTGCTTAATAAACCCATTAAACTTCATCAACGGTCTTGAGTCAAGTATCATTTTTTGTTTTTGTTTCCAAGGACCAAGACCTTCTGCTAATATTCTAAAGTTGTTTCGGAGGTTGTTTTAGCAGTAGTATATTTTTTACCAATTATTTGATGGAAAACAATTAAAAAAAAAAATCATATAATGGTAAAGTCAGGAAACAGAACCCTGGATGTCAGCTGATAGTGATTAATTGTATCACACATGGAGAGCCCAATAATGGACGCAGGGCGGGTCATTCTGGCGCATAGCTGGGCGGAGACGCAAAGGTGACTGACGCATAGCTGAGCGGAGATCTGCGCTCTCTCAGTGCTTCAGATTAAGTATTTCATCTGTTGCAAAGATGCATAATTTATTCAAATTTCTTAGTTATGTCTATGGAAAACACTAAAGGTATATTGCTTTTTGTATGATTTTTTAAGTTATGGGGCAACACTTTTTTCACATACAATATTTTACTTCTAAGGACATTTATTTATTTTCATTTTTATTTCTATATATTGGTTAGTGAGTAGCACTGTTGTGGGATGACCCAGTCCCAGACCCAGTATCTACTTGCACAAGTGTTTAATGTGCAAGTATCCTCACCAGGGCATATTCTGAATAGGCATCCACTACAAGGGCCACTATAAGTGACGGGTTTAAAGCTTTATTTCACCAACAAGGTGATTCTCACAAAAGCTATGAGCAGAAAACATGGCCTGTCTCAGCAGGATGTGTAGTATTTTCTTAATACCAGACAAGTGGAAGAAAAAACAGAGAGTGTAAGGCCTAAAAACTGTCTAATGTCTGAAGATAGAAAAAAAGATAAAGATATAGAAAAAAAATCCAATAAAAAGCTGCCAAAGCAATGCATTACACCACGAGTGTCAAATGTTTGGCCCGAGCATTTTTTATGCTTCAATATAAACATTTACAAAGCAGGGGGATTGTTATTTCTGTAATATCTTTCTTACTTAATAGATCTGACTTTAGCTTGTATTACAAGGTGAGTCAGCTCAGGTGGTCAGGATTACCACACAGATGTGGAAATGAACAGATATGTACATTTGAAATAACTTATGGCTCTTAAAAAACCATTAATGTGATTAAATGTTTTGCAATTTTTCTAGATCCATTGTGATTTGTAAGATGTATTGAACGTGTAAATGGTAAAGTGAAGCAAAATATTGTTTAAACTGCATGATTTAAAAAAAAAAGAAATTTCTTGTTCATGTCTTCTAAAAGGATAGTTCATTAAGTGTAAGTATCTTGATAATGTACCTGTAAATTTTTGCACTAAAATATTTAGTTTTTTTTTAATTTATAGGTTATTATTTTATTGTTTTACTGATCTGGCTCACTTAAGATCAAACTGTGCTGAATGTGGTCGCTGAACTAAAATGAGGTTGACACCCCTGCATTAGATGATCCATCTACTGCTCAATGAAGTCTCTATAGAAGGGCGGCTGTCAAGAAGCCATTAATAAACATGAGAAACAGGGAGAAAAGGCTGAGGAATGCCAAATGATTCAAGAGTTAGACTGAAAATCAGTGGCAGCAGGTAATATGGAGGATGATTTCTGCTGAGAGCTGAGACCTCAACACTATTGAAGCAGTGTGGAATCATCTTGACCGAGAACGGAACAGAAGACAGAAAAAAATCCAAAGAGGAGCTTTGGAAAGTCCTTTAAGAAGTCTGAAGAACTAAAGAAATGAGAGGTGGCTCAAGACTTTTGCACAGTGCTGTTCAACTACAGTGTCAGAGTTTACAACATAGTTAACCAAGAGAGACACTTTATTGTGCAAAGTTCCAGCTGGTTGCAGTTCACTCAGATGACGACAGCCATAAGCTACAGAAACAACGGGGGGCGCTCTAATCTGCCCGGCAGGCTGCTGCACGGAGGTGTAACTTCATCAAGCCATTAATCATCTGTAGCTGTTCGTCTTAAGGACCTGTGCGCTGAGCTCACTGCGCTCACGCTCGTGCTTGGTGGTCCTGTCGGCGAGCAGTGCGACTGTTGCCAGAGCAGTTTTTGCCAGGACTTTCACCTTGAATCAAACGCTGAGCTGCTGCATGTACAAAAGCCTCCTTTTCCTTTATTTCTCTCTCTCTCTCTCTCTCTCTCTCTCTCACTCTCTCACACACACACACGCACAAAAGAATATCTTTCTTTTTTTTCTTTTTTTTTTCCATTGTTGTTGTTGATGCTGTCACAGCCCTATCAGCTACGAGGAGATTTGGAGGAGCTGTAACAAACTGTGCCAGGGCTTTCATTTTTAAGTGCGAGCAGATTTGGGTAATTGCAGTGTAATGTAACACATGCTGAACTAGCTTCAGTACCTCTTGTGATGTGTTTCTTTCTACCTGGAAGTACAAGAAAGAAACCAGCATGTGAAGTTTTTATTTTTCAAACTCAAGCCAGGGTACAGCACAGAAGAATTCGGCTTTCCTTTTTTTCTTTTTTTGGTCTCTTAAAATACTTCCTTTCCTTCCTTGCTTCTTTTTATTGAGGTTTTTTTTTTCTTTTTTTGCATACAGTCCACATTGTATGTTTGCTCTGGCTGCAAACACTCGCCCCTCTCTTGGTAACCTTCTGCCACACTAAGGTGATGAGGTCATCAGCCCTGATCTTCCACAGCACCACTGGTTCCAACAACAGGATCAGGTCTCACATAAACGCATGCTTACAGCTGTTACCCGTAAAGCTGCCAATGCCTTCACATGTATAATCTCTCTGCTTCTGTATCACACACAATATTTTCCTAAACTGTTTACAGCTCTTTTTAGTCCTATCAACAAGAGAGAGGTCAATCTGCTCAGTGTATCGCGACAATGAGTCAACTAATGCTTATAGCATATCTAAGGTCTGATGACAGGATTAATGAGTGATGCTGGCCTGTTTATAAAAGGGTAAGTTTAAAGGAGAACTTTAGAAATTTATGAATTATGTTTATTGAAAGGTTTGTAATGACGACTGCATGTTTGTTTGTTTATTTAAAAGAAGATGAACAAGATATTTTTTTAGGGGTGATTAACTGACAGATTTCAAGACATAATGCACTCATGTCTGATCAAACTGTAAAATGTTGAATTGCATTGTGGGAGATGTAGGAAACAGGTTCTGATGAGGCAAAAAAGATTAGGCAGAACAGAACAGTTGATACGGCATGTTCAAAAGTCTTGAGCCATCCTTCATTTCTTCCCATTTTACTTACAAGAAGCCAAACTTTCTTATTTTTGAAGTTTGTTTTTGGACATCGGTTGCTTTTTCACCCTTTTTTCAATTATCCAAGCAGAAAAAAGGCTCCCAACTCAAGAATGAACCAGTACCGTCCACACACAAGAGACAACTGAACCAATTTTAAACTGGATCTTACGGCATCTGGTGAACAGCAAGCCTGTCGCAAAGACACAGAATTAATCACCATTTGACAGGCAAAAATTTTTATTTCTACGCCAACAAGGTGATGTACAAAGAGCTATTAGCTGAAAACTTGCCATATATCAGTGTGCAGTGCAGTGTTTTTGTAGAAAAAGTTAAAGGAAAGTGAAAAAGTAAAAAAAACAAAATTAACAATACAAAAAAATTTATTAAATTAAATTAAATTCAGATGAAGAGTATTAATAACTTTAAGAAATTGGGGGGTGGGAATTAAAGTCATGACACAGGATCGATGCAATCTGGACCTTAAATTGATCCATCTCCTGTTCACTAAGGCTTCATCATAAACAGTCTCCATGGAAGGGCGGCTGTCAATAAGCCATTTTTAAGGAAGGGAAATGGGTAAAAAAGGCTGAGATATGCCAAATGACACAATAACTGGACTGAAAATCAGTGGCAACAGGTCTGATGAAGTGATGAATCCTCCCCAGAGACCAGAACTTAACATTTATTGTAGCAGTGTGGGACCATCTGGACAGAGAATGGAACAAAAGGCAGAAAACATCAAAAGAAGAGCTTTAGAAAGTCCTTTGGAACTATTCCTGAAGACTACTTAAAGAAATTAAAATCAAACATATCTGAGAGGATTCAAGCAGTGTTGAGAAATAAAGCTGCTCAGATGAAATTACTTTCAAACTCATTAGAATTGGACATTAGAACTCAGATTTTACCTTATATACTGTATTTCCACTTGTGTGAGCACACATTTTAATAAATTAAATCCAGTACTTAATTTTTCTGGCGATATATGAAGAAATTGTGTGTTCATGACTTTTGCAGAGTGCTGAGTTACTGGCATTGAGATAAGACTAATAGCCAAAATAAACAACCAGCATGTTCATGAACAATTACAGACAATATCTGAATTTTCCAAACAATTTCTTTGGGAATGTAGCGTGATATCTGCTGTGTTGGAAAGAGAAGTTATATGTTGCCTTCTTGCATTAATAGAGGCAATGAGTAAAACTTTGTGGGAACATTTCCAGACAGACCTGTCTGATTAGCGTCTGTTGCATCTGTGTTACTGCATTCATCCACTGATGCTAATCACAATACATGGGACAGACAGGCATGGTGTGATTCATGCAGCAAAGCACCACAGTGTCTTCTGTCTTATGTGTGAACACAGGCAGATTTTGTCTGGGTGGGTTTTAATTACCCCTAATCACTTGGTTCCTTCAAACTAAACCTTTCCATTGCACATAAACGCCTCCCTCTCTGTCTCTCTTTTTTTCTTTCTCACACACACACTTCAGCTGCAGTTCATGCCAAACCCACAATACACACAGATCCTCCCTCGGCTAAGACAAGCTTTCACTACGGCATCAAGTCAGCAATTAATTCATTAACAGACGTCTCCGAGGGCGCTGAAAAGCTGCTCTCATCCTGGACAGAATTACTGTTTGCATAAACACCAACTGGCACACAATGTGGACAAAGAGACACATGCTCCGGAACAAATATGCTGTATAAAGTCGAGTCCAACGGGTAGAAAGAGAAAACAAAAGGCAAACACAAACATATGAACAGGTAGAAGGCAGGAAACAAAGGCAGGTACCAACAGTGACTGGAAGCTAACAGGACAAGTAACCACTCTAAGCTTGCGTACACTTCTTGATTTCGGCAGCAAGCAGCACTTGTGCAGATGTTAGGAAGCCATCTGAGTCATGTTTGAACACTTTTGCTAAATACGCAGTGCATTTAACTTTTTGCACCTAAGGCGACCTGCCATGATTGAGTTCTCTGAGGAGGACGCCTTCCAGTGAAAATAATAAAACAGCTGTCATGGCTGCAAAAAAAGCCTACTTCATGATAGATTTCTGTCTTGAGGATATAACTGGCAGTATTAGAAACATTGTGCAGAAATGTGGGTTTTACTTCCGCGTGATGCTGCTCTGTTTTCTTCCTAAGGCATTCAGCGGTGATAACTCTGAGCCTAATGAATAACCTGATGATAATAATAGTGAGTTCCTGGCCTTGGGTGTTGTAATAAAGCAGCGACAGTCCACAGTGAGTCCGAGTTCCACAGAGAGTGACAAGAGGAAGTGAGTTCAGGCCTGAAGCCAAACAGAGTAACGCAATATGGCTTCCTACCAAACCGTTTCTAAAAAGCAGGACTGTGGCCACATTTCTGGTACGAGCGGTGAGACGTGCACGCACACGTGCACAGAGACGCTGGCTTGAAATAAGGGCTAACACTGCAAGCAGGATCTGTGTTGAATTATGTGGTGTAGCCAAAGCAATGAAACAAAACCACGCTGCAGATCTGCTCATTTTTGCCCAAAGGACACTGAACCAAACAACAGACACACAGGCTGTGAAACTTCAGGATAGATTTTTGCCTTTTCTGACAACCGAGTACATTCCATCATCTCAAGCAGTATGACCTGAGCTTCGTCAAAGGCAGAAAAAGAAATCATTTGCAATGAAAATGATCCTTTTGAGCTGCACTAATATCAGACAACATGCGGAAAAAACTCTGGGAAAACAGTTACAGGCGTACGTTTATGACAGCAGCCTTTCTTGTATTTCTCACAACACACACACACATTCTATCAGAGCATTTTTTTGCTATATAAAATAATTTCCACTCTTCAAAGAGCTGTCACGATTTATTATCTGGGCAAAACTGGAATTTCATCAAGATTGAATGGCTTCTTGAACAGGCCGCATGACAAGCAACAACAAGCTCCAAAATTCCAGCTCGAAAGGGCTGCTGCCAAGCGCTGACATTAATAGCTTCAAGATCTCCAACGCTTTGACACACTCAACAGTATCTACATTATTTGTCACAGCTATTGCTTCCATTTCAGGCAAAATGATGGCTAGTAGGAATGATCTCATTCCTGGCTATTGTGCAGTCCCTGGTTGTAGAAATGCAAAAAGTAGCAGTTTAAGTTTTAATAGCTTTTTATTC
Source organism: Leptatherina wallacei (assembly GCA_028567055.1). Taxonomy (NCBI): domain Eukaryota; kingdom Metazoa; phylum Chordata; class Actinopteri; order Atheriniformes; family Atherinidae; genus Leptatherina; species Leptatherina wallacei. The sequence goes on along the minus strand of JAOXYM010000004.1, from coordinate 5,676,911 downwards.
TTTTACTCAAATAATTTCCTTCTGAGGACTAAGTGTAGGAATCTTGGATAAAAGGATTTTTTTCTTTTAAATTAAAGTAAGAGTGTCTTAACTGCAGCAAATGGCTGTGCTCAAACTCTTAGATGGAGAATCAGGGAGGATTTTCTAGATTAGCGAAGTAAATAAGTACTCAGAGTAAGGCCATGGTAGAGTGATCTAACCAACATAAAACTTGAGATTTGTGTTACCCTTTTGTGAGCAGCTCTTACATAGATACACAGGATTTTAATCAAATAACTTTCCGAAATATGTCAGATGCTGTGAAACTGCCGACTTAAAGAACATTAAACATATTCTGCTATTAAAAACTCTTTCTGTGGGAGATCATTCTGCATTTAAGTTTGGCCAAATTCTCTGCCAGATATTGTTTTTAAGATATTTGGATGGTATTTTTTTATAAAATGCTAAAGCAACAGTTTAAAAATGTTTTACACAAGAGAGATTTGACATATAGTCAGGTCTTAACCCTCTGATGCACAAATTAAGTGTTATTGTTAGTTTTAACACACAATATATTACTTCTACAGACATGTACAGTGATGCTTTTCTTTATTTCTAAATGAATAAATAATTTAACTTTCTTTTGTTTATTTTCATCTATTCAATAAAATCTATAAAATAATATTCTATCAATAATTTTTGTTTAATATTTTATACATATTTTATAAAAAATATAGTTATATATATATATATATATATATATATATATATATATATATATATATATATATATATATATATATATCT
>JAOXYM010000004.1:5624470-5643658 GCA_028567055.1 Leptatherina wallacei | reverse complement strand
TCATCTCCACCAGCTCCACCAGCTCCACCAGCTCCACCAGCTCCACCAGCTCCATCAGCTCCACCAGCTCCATCAGCATCAGCTCCACCAGCTCCATCAGCTCCATCAGCTCCATCAGCATCAGCTCCATCAGCTCCACCAGCTCCACCAGCTCCATCAGCTCCACCAGCTCCATCAGCATCAGCTCCACCAGCTCCACCAGCTCCACCAGCTCCATGTGCACCCAGGACCAAACATTCCCATTTCCCTCCAACTTCAGACCAGGAAGCTGCTTTTTAATCATTCCTCATGTTTTTCTCACATGTTCGGTGTGAGGTTAAAGGCCCAGTGTGCCCCCCCCCCCCCCCCCTCGCAGCATCACCCTTGTTGGCTTTTACAGCCGGGTGAGCCGGGGCGGGGCGGCCATGTTTGTGTGGGGTGATCTTTACCCCCCCCCCCAGGGATCAGACAAACACTTATTAACTGAGAGGAATGCAAACAGACACAGGACAGCAGGGAGGAGGGAGGGGGGGGACATCTCCCTCCTTCCTCCTACATTTGCCTCCCAGTGCATCATGGGACATCTCCCAGCAGCCTCACTGGTTGAAGCCTGAGATGTCTGCTGGGAAATCCTCCCATTCTAACCAGTCCTTGTTCAAGATAAAGATAATAAACCTGGAAGCAGCATGAAGGATCTACGTCAGCCCCCCCCCCCCTCGGTCGGTTCATGAGGGTCTTCCTGCTCCTCAACAGCCCAGCGACGCTCGTATCCTCTGAAATGTGAGAGCAGCGTTTGCAAACACATGTCGAGGGGCCCGGGGGGGGGGGGGGGGGTCCATTAGCAAACAGAGCCACGCTGAGGACACCAACACCTGACATCCTCACCTGACACCGATCTGCTAACCTCGGCTCATCCGGGACTTCCAGATGTTTCCAAAGCTCCGACTGGACGAAGAGAAAGTGATATAAAAATGATTTAATCATCATTAAAGATCTTTTAGTTTCTGGTTGTTAAACAAACAAATTATATTTTTTATTATTTTATGACATTTTACTCTCTTGCTTATTATTTATAGTCTTAAATCCTTATGGTACCTGTACTTTTTACTCCTTTCATTTCTTTTAGTGTATTTTAGTCTTTTATTTTTTTTAATTTTTTTTTATTAACTTTCTTTATTGGAAGCAATTTCACAGGCAACAACATGACAGTACAATGTGACAATGAGGGCCTCCATTCTTTCATTTATTCCCCTTTTTTATCCCTCCCGCAACCCCCTCCCCAATCTATGAGAACAACCCCCAATGCAAATCCCATATTAACATGTGAATCGTACAAGATCCAATCAACAAATACACAAACAAGGGAAAGCATTGAAATCAATAAATAAATGAAATAAAAATATTTAAGAGACAATGAAAAACAAATAAATTAAATGACGTAAAGTACATTAAACAAAAAAAATAAAATAAAAAATAAATAAATAAAAATACAAAAACAAAAAAAAAAAACAAAAAAAAAAAGGGGGGGGGGCTCACTAGTCACAATCAGGCAGAGATGTCAAAGATTCAGTATAGTTAAGGAGAGGTCTCCAAGTTCTTTCAAATGAGTTCAAGGAGCCACTGATGGAAAATCTAAGTTTTTCAAGCCTGATGGACAGTAACACCTCTTTCACCCACCTGCTATGAGATGGAGGTTGAGGAAGTTTCCAGTTGAGAAGTATGAGTCGCCTGGCCAACAAGGTGGCAAAGGCAAGAACAGTCTGTGTGGCTTTAGAGGTAAAAGGCTGCAGGGGGGTGCCAAACAAAGCCAAGAGAGGCCCAGGGGGATAGTAGTGTTATATGCTGTGCTAAGAGTTTTGAAAATTTCAGACCAGAATATGGTGAGCCTGGGACAAAACATTTCATTTACTTAGTTTTTATTTGAAAGTCCAAATCTGCAGTTTCTTTTAAGCTTGAATTTTAAACTTGATCGGGTTTATCAGTTTTTAAATCTCCTTTTCTCTTGCTTTTGATTTTAAATTACTTCTTCTTTTCTTCTTTTTTTTCATTTATTTTATTTCTTTTAAAGTTTGTCAATGTACTTTTTTCCTGCACCCCGCTGTAATGCTTCTAATGTTTTATGTAAAGCACCTTGAATTGTCTTGTACATGAAATGTGATATATAGATAAACTTGCCTTGCCTCGCCTCATGAGCAGCTACAGGCCGATATCAAACCTCCCCTTTCTTGGTATGTTATAGAATGAGCTGTCTTTCAACAACTAAACAACGTCCTGACACTAAATGACCGATTTGATGTCTACCAATCAGTGCTTTTGACAGGTTTTTAGCTGGTTGTTTGAATTTATTGTCTTATATTTTGTTTTCCCAAAATTTGGGTAACCTTTCAAGTGCTCCCCTTGTACTGCTATACAGGGTATCTATGTATAGAACTTGTGCATTGACTTACATGAGAGTGTTTGTGGGGTATTTCAGTGCTGATGTGCTCGGCGGGTCAGTCCATGAACCGCTGGAGTTTGGAGGAGCTGGTGAAGAGAGACCCTGAGAACTTCCTCATCCTTTTACAACAGATCATCAGGAAAACAAAAGAGGTGAGAGGATGAAGAGTATTGTCAAGGAGAATGTTTTGTGGTGTATTAATTATACAACAAAAACAATAATTACTAAATATCTATTCGTATCCGTCTTCTCTCTGTGTGTGCGTTCAGGTTCAGGAGCAGTGTCAATATGAGCTTGTGGCTCCCCTCGCCATCATGTTCTCCTCTACACTTCTGCAGGTAAAGACTTTTCATTTTCAGACACCATCCCAGCTGTAACATTTTAACATCTCTCAAACCCGCTAAGTGTTTTCTTCCACCTGTAAAAGGTCTGTTGTTTTTCTTCCTTATTTTCAAACCACTGTGACGTTAATGTGACACAATACAGTGACCAAAGCATTAAGTACAAGAAGTACTTGAAAACTTAAAATTTCCCATCAAGAACCCCCTTCTTCATAATCATGCCATCCCTGTTTCAGTCATGCATCAGGAAAGCTCTTTAAGAAAATGTTTCATTTTTGGTTTGCAGATCGTTTTTATTTTTTCTCAGTAGGAAGTGAGAGCACAGGAGTTGTGAGTTAGTCTAAAACCAGAAATGTCACATCTTTGAGGTTTTTCAATTACGTGATGAATGTCACAAAACCTGTAAAGTCATAAACTTCAGTAGTACAATTGCATCACATTATTGCACTAAATTATGTTATAACCTCATAACTTAAGGAACATATGTCAGTCCAATAATGAAAAGAAAGAAAACAACTAAGCAGAAATATAATCATAGAGAAAACAACATGGGGTTAGTATTGAAATAGAAGATGGGTCTAATTTAGTCAACACCTCATCTTTCAGTCAGTTGTATCATTAACAGTTTGTAACATTTAATGACATCTAGAGGTTAAGTTGGTTATAGCAACCATCTTAAATGCTTTCCTTGCAGTTTTTAACAACAAATCACATTCGTATCAACGGGCCTTTAGTCTTCATCCTTGTTTCTATCTGGGGAAAAAACACACTAGATTTCATTCTTGATTTCATCCTTTGCTTATTCCATGTTCATCTCACCTCTTCATGTTTTTCTTCTTTGACAAGGTCAATTCAATCCCAGTTCCCTGACCTTGCATTATAAAATGAATACAATCTTCAACTTCCTAAATGTGGAATCCACATCTCACAAAATAGCTTTCATAACCACAGATTCCTCAACTTTCCTCTTCTTCATTGTAATCTGAACATACTACAAATACATATAAACTGTTAATTTCAAGCTAATGAAAACGCCACTAATAGAACCATTGTTTTTAAATAATTTGACCATTTCTTTCTTTCTTTTTAGAGGTCTTTGTTATTGTTACACACTGCAACTCTAAAGGATACTTTATGATACAAGACTGAGTTATCTGTCAAATAATTGAAGATACCAGATTTAATAGATAAGAGTTATTCAAGAGTTATTTATTCAATTCGATTCAATTATTCAAAATAACCAGAGCCCAGTGTCCCCCTAACATATACCACACACACAATCCCCCAATAAACGAATAAAGCTTTATAAAAAGCTTCAATAGTTCTTTGTTTTCCTTAAATGATGTTAACCAGTTTGTTCTTTGCTTGTAGACACCGTTCTGTCCTCTAGACACAGAGATCTTGGAGGAAGCTGTTGAGGTGTTTTGCTGCTTCCTCACATGGCCCGAACCTTACAGCAGTGTGTGCAGGGAACTCCTCTCTATGCTACAGCTGGAGATCAAAGTCCCCGGTAAATACAGATGATATTTTAATGGAATGTTATTGCTGAGCAATGCTGCTTTTCTTTCAGTTTTACAGTCATGCATTTCCAGCCATTGTTACAGAACTCCCCCTTGTGATGTCTGAGAGAAATTATTTCTTATACCGGTATTAATGACAGTGAACAGGATGATGTTAAATGTTCAGGTTTTATCGGCACTTCTTTATTTCATTATGATTTTGTCAGAAAGCAGATGTAACTGCACTGCTTGCAAAACAAAAAGCCGGAACTATATGTAATATCTTACTGAGGTATTAACAGGAATGGTTAAAGGAAGTGGCATACATCGGCTGAAAAAAAAATTGAATAACCTGAAAAACTGAATGAATGCGTGTTAAACCATGAGTGGGCAGGTTATATGACTGGTCTAGGAGTTCTCTTTTATAATTGGTATTTTGTATTTCAGATAGATATAACGGTTTAGAGGTTGTTTTATAACTTTGTCTCATGAGTTGTTACAGTTTTTTTGCTTTTGTTGCAGGAATTTCCTTTCAGAGACTGGTCAGAGAAGAACAGGGCCTTAACACCGCTGACCAAAGTTCAAAAACCTTGTAAGTCCACATCCTATCACCGCTTATTGTATCTTCATGTAGGAAATGGTAGAATGGGAAGCTTCTACATTCAGCTGTGTTTGGTCACTGTTTCCATGTAGTTGTTATTGATATTGAGATCTAGACTTGGCACAAAAAAAATGCTTCTTGATAATAATTTTATAATTTTATATCATTAGAAAGCCTGTAGGGTTACACAGTGGTGTGGTGGTTAGCACCACAGCCTCGCAGCAAGAAAGTCACTTGTTTGAGCCTCGGCTGGGAGGAGTTCTAACAGTGGCTTTTCTGTGCGGAGTTTGCATGTTCTCTTGTGTATGTATGGGTTCTCTCTGGGTACTCCGGCTTCATCCCACAGTCCAAAGACATGCATGATAGGTTAATTGGTTACCCTAAATTCTCCCTAGGAGTGGGTGTGAGCATGAATCATTGTTTGTCTCTCTGTGTGGCCCTGTGATGGACTGGCGACCTGTCCAGGGTGTACCCTGCCTCTCGCCTGATAATTGCTGGGATAGGCTCCAGCCCACCCGCGACCCTGAATTTGATTATGTGGTAAAGAAAATGAATGAATGAATGAATAGAAAGCCTGTTTATTTCCCTTTTAAATGGAGCCGTATATGTAAGAAAAATGCACGTGTGGGATGAACAGCAGAGTAGATTACCGTATGGGTTGAGCCCATGTAAACTTGCCAAATCTTCTCTGCCAATACCAGACAGCTTGTAGCTATTGACTCTTGATTGGTGTTGTTTATTGGACTGGATGATTGAAGTCTGAAGAAACAAGACATATTTGCAATTTAACAACCAACCATAACCATATACAGCCACAGTAGCCTAGTACCACCTCCCATTCTTCAACTGGCCACTAGCAGTGTGCAACTGTTGGTAGTTCTCCTATAATCAGCCAGAACAGTATTTGCAGTCTGAAGTATTTCTGTAATAGGGGCAGCAGTTCTTCATCATTTAGTCTAAAAGGAAATTTGGACTTCTAACAGTCCAAAGAATCAGCATCTTCTCATCCGAGCTGCAGCAAATTGCACTCCTGCAATCTGCAATAGAAACAATGGCAAAAAAATAGAGAAAAACACAAGGATTATAATACTGGCAGTGAACAACAGCCTTGCAAATATTATGAGTTTCAAAATGGACATCCCTTATTCAAGTGTAGGACCAGTCCCACCGAACTCTTATAAAGTTAACAAACACTTTGGGTGGAGGCCTGGGTGCTCTTACTAGGATAGTTTTTATGTCTTGTTTTCTGTAATGACTGAGGGATTTACCTGTATGTATCTAAATAAAAGTTGGTGTCTCATCTTACAAGGTAAATTCTCACTAAGAATGTAATATTATGATAAATCTGGTCATAATTCACTCCTTCTACTCGAACAATGCAGATCAAGAGTATAAAAAAAACTCAAACACATTACTAGAATGAAACAAAAGATTTTAGTAAAATCAGATACATTTTAGATCCTTCTTGAACACAGAATTAAAAGGAAAATAAATATAAATCAGTGATTTTAAACATTACCAATGTCTTAATGAACATGCAAACATTCTTGGTCAATCTACCTGTTTAAAAATAATTTCCAAAGTTATTCCAGATTAAAAACACTGAGTGACACTCAGTTAAACTCTGCATCAGGTGCTAACAAAGCTAGCAGGCTAATTAGCTAACGGCTTATAGCCAGCATACTATTCAACATAAACTTCAAAGACTGTTAGATAAAATCCAAACAGAGTTATTTACCTTCCGCCAGTCTTGCATCCAAGGTGGCCATGGACAAACTGCTGATTTCCTTGGCAGTCTAACTTATTTACACGTTTTAAGGTCTCATTTTAACTGTCCCTCCCAGTCAAACATACATACACACATTTTATGCAACCTAACACCAGATTCTGTCAGTTTCACATCTGTGTAATTCCATTGGCTGTCAGTGAGCTGGCATACCAATGAGGAACAAGAGAGGGCGGAATGAGACGGTGAACTGTTATGTGAAGAGAAGAGACCAAAATAAAAATCTGCTATTGTGGTGGAATAGTCTGGTCAATGGGGTCAGCTGCGTCTGACGCAAGACCACCTGTGAGTGACGTAGGAGGTGGAGCTAGGAGGTCCAGGAAAAACTGGATGCACGGGCGAAGAGAGTCACTTCTCTCCGGTCACTCACCGTACCATATTGCTGTATTCGATCTACCAAAATTCTGTAATAAATCTGTTAAGCATCAGTACGTTTCCTAGTTCTTTAAGATAACATGGATCAGGGTAATTGGGTTTCACCTCCGGACGAGATCGTAGCACACAGGCTTTGAACAGTACTCCTGACTTTCACTGAGAGAAAGAGAGGCAACAGTCTCATCCCGGACAAACAGCAGAGCAAAACCTTCTGCGATAACTATATTGTGAAATCCACTACACTGTATTTTTGAGCTGTCTATGAAAAGAGCTATGCAACAATCTATTTCCAGTCGAGAACAGATTTATTGTTGTAACATCTACTTTTTTGTTAAAATCATAAATATAATACTGTGGTTCGTGATACATTTATTGATCTGATAAATTGCTTTGCCACTGTTTCATTTGAATCTCCTGAATGACACGTAGAGTACGTGGTTAGTACTCAGTCATAAAAATCCCTTTTCGTACCCTACTTTACACACCAGACCTCAAGATAGGCAGATACTGTAACATCCTGTTTACGTCGTCTTCTGCGTGATAGTGTGCACTCATTAAGACATTACTGCTGACAGTGTTTGTTTGTTGTCTTCAGGACTGTTTTGCTGATGAACCCTGGTGAGGTTCCTGCTGACTTTCTCACAGTGGCTGAGCAGCTCAGTCGCATTCAGCACTCACAGAAAGAAACCTACATCACCTTGGTTAAGCATGCCTTCCAGTCTACGCTGGGCACTAAGTACACTCTGCATGGCATCCACAGAGCCCTGCAGGTATGTAACTGGAAAGCCTGACAAGCTACATTATCACACTTGATAGCCATTGACACTCACTACTGGACATTGAAACATCATTCCTTCATTACTTTTAAAGGCAAAAACTGTGAATGAGTTGGAGGAGATTTTCTCTTTGGTGAGCGACCTCTTGGAGACGGCTGCTCTCATGAGTGACCCGCTAAAGGCACGTAGTCATGTCATCCAGGGACTGGAGAAACTGAGGGAGAGGCTGAGAATCCCTACATCCAATGGCAGGAGGTCTGATGGTGAGGGAAACTTCATGATAAATTATGGGGCATGTTTTTTTGCATGCGAGTTGTGTTGAGCTGCTTTGTATTCAGTCAATATTTTTGTTTTTCCTTTCAGGAATGCTGCAGACATTACCGTTGCCAACAGCCAAATGTTACATGTTTCACTGGGAAAAAGATAACTTTGGTAATTTATACAATTTGAAATTGATATTTTTCTGTTATTTTTTTTTAATGGCTTTGTTTGAATTTCAATATTTTGACTCTCACAGATGTTCTGAACACCCTTTTGGAGCATCAACCCAATGACTTGGCCACAGATGGACAGACTGTGGAGGAAACAGAAGATGACTTTGATGATGACGAGCATGAAGTGACAGAAACTGATTTTGATGAAGAAGAAGAGGACGAAGACAAAGAAGAAGAGGTGCACAGAGTGGATTCGGCTTCGATATCCATCATCCCTAATGACTACGGTGGCAGCCATCGGGCTTCCACCTTCTCTACCATCTCCTCCCTGTCCACAACATCCAAAGACTCCATGTTCTCCACATTGTCAGTAGCCTCCGAGTCCTACCCTCCCTCTCTCTTCTCGGTCACTTCTGGAGCCGATAGCGACTACTTTGAAGATTCTGATGACTACATCTGTTCTTCTCCCGTAGCTGATAAATGTTCCCCAAAGTCTATCAAAGCTTCGGCTCGTCTCAGCCAGCACTTCTACCGACTCTTTATTAAGCCCAAAAACCCTCGGCTGCTTTCTCGAGCCAAGAGTTTAGGAAACAGTGAATCAAAAGACCTTTTAGCAGTTCGAGAAACGAGATCCAATTCGCTTCCCCAGCAGGTCAAGTTATTTAGTCCTGAGCCGTTACTTAAGACACAAAATCAAACTCTCAGACATATTTGCTTTCGAAGGAGGCCTATTCTGAGCAGTGACGAGGATGCTAAGAATACTACGCTGAGGGTGGTGGTGTTTGGTGCTGATCATGTGGCAGGGAAGGTGGCGCGAGCCTACAGTAGCCTCAGGTTGAAGGAGAGTGCATGTCCACGTCTCAGCAGAGCCTTCAAGCTTCAGTTTTACTTTGTGCCTGTGAAGAGGGACTCGGCAGGAGGAGGATCAGGACATCGGAGGGCTTCTGGTCCACTGATACAATCTGGATCTCCAAAAAAAGCAGCCCTGTGTGGTGTAAGTGGAAGAAAACTCTAAAACAAACTCTTAAATCATAATGAAATGGATAGCACAGCCCTACTAGCCTCTCTGATTTATAGAGTCTCATAAAAAGAAGAAGGGATGTTGCCCCATCTCCTAAAAACCTATTTTCCTTTGATTAGTCAGCTCCCATTTCCTTGTTAGGGAAGAAAACTGAGTACAGACTCATCTGTAAAATGATTCATGAGCTTATTAAAATTTTTCCAGGTCATAACTTCCAAATACCATCAAAGGGTATTTATAGGGGGGGGGAAATAAATCTGTAATTTGATACATTTAGCAATTGGAATTCTATGTATAAAATGACACCATAAAGAAAATTATAAAAGATTTTGTAAAAAAAAAAGTAAAAAAAAAAAAAAGGACATCCATCTAAATGAGATTTGACATCACTATTTGGGCTTTAATTGTTGCTTTTGTTCTAACAGGACCTTAACCATGATGGCACAGGCGGCAGTACTAATGACATTGCACACCTCCTTGGCATGTTGGACCCGTGGTACGAAAGGAACACCCTCAGCCTGCTCAAGTTACCTGCCAGCGTCGTCTGCCAGGTACACCTTGAATGTAACCTTTCCGTTTAAAGTCAGGTTTATCCAGCTGAGAGCTTTTCACAGCTCCTGTGCTGTTTGCTGCTGTCATAATCCTTGAAATTCATGAACTGATTTAGATATTTCAGTCAAAGGCTGAAGCATACAGTAGATGCCTTTCAGCCATGCCTGATTATTTGTTTCTTTGCATTTATTTACATCATCCTAGTGTGCAACCTCTTTTGATATGTAAATGTTGTTGCAGCAAACCTCAAAAACGGAGTCTGAATCCTACGATAGTTCGTACGAGCAGCGTCTACCCATCCTGGCCGAATTGGTGCTGTACTACTGCCGCTATGCTGCTCGGCCAACTCTAATTCAGCTTTATCAGGCCGAGGTGGAACACACTTCTACATAACATACACACTCCACTATCATATCACTCTTAACCACCCTGGTATCTAAACTTTGTCTATTCATTATGAGTAGAAATATGATCCAGAGAGCTGCTGGGTCTTAATAACTGTCATCGTTCAGGAAGTGATGCCAGGCGTCTTTGGTTTTGCAGCTGACATTAGCTGGTGGAGAGAGAAGGACTGAGGTGTTCGTTCACTCCTTGGAGTTGGGTCACACAGCAGGAACACGAGCCATCAAAGCCATGGGTGAGCACTGGCCAAACAAATCTCCTGGCAACCTCCACAATTCCGTGCAGTGAAATGCATCATTGGTCATTTTTAGATTCAGGTTAAGTTTATGGAAGAGGAACATCTGCTTTTTCTGTATCAAAATTTATGTCACTTCTACTTTCCTGGTTTCACTTGTCACCATTGCTTGCACTTCTGATTTTGAATTTCCTTTAATTTCCTTACGGAACTAGAAGTTGTGGGGAAACTGTTTATGCCTTGTGTCCCCTAGTAACTATGGATGCTGCTTTCCTCCTTCCCATTATTTTTTGCACGATAATACATTTTTCCTCTACTAAGTAATGAATTTAAATGCTGCAGAGACATTTTTGTAGCTTTTTCTTTTACTGAATGACAGAACTGTTGGTCTCTAGTGGATCACTACAATGTAAACGAGTGTGTTCTTCCTGCTCCATTCAGGTGCTGCAAGTAAACGCTTCGGCATCGATGGCGACCGAGAAGCTGTTCCTCTAACCCTGGATGTGATTTACAACAGGGTAAGTTTATCCACTGTCAAAAGTTGTGTTTTATGAGAACTGTATTCAGAAATAGGAGCAGAAGAAACACACCGTTGCGTTTTTGGGGACATTTGCAGAGTCTCCACTTTTAACGTAAATTCAGCTTGTTTCGGTCACTGTTACTTCCCAATCTCGAGGAGATGACGCATCAAAATATATTGTCAAAACACAAAGTCTGCTAAACAAACATACTTATGTTCTGACAAAACTTTGCCCTTGTGGTTAATGTGTTAGCATCTGAGATGGGTAAACACAATATCCTCCTTGCAGAAGTTGTAAAAGCTCTTAATCTTCCATTTACTGTATATCTACCTGTTTTTAGTACTGTGCCAAGTTCAAATCTTCTGCAGGTATAATGCTGTTGTCTCAGTTTAGGCAATCATCCTTGACACAGGAAATTTTTACTGAGGGCTTAACCAGCTTGAAATCTCATTAAATTATGTGCCTACCTCATGGAGAAAATAAAATATTTTAGATCTGGTGTCTACCAACAGACAAACTGGAATGTTTTGAACAAAATGCTGCTGAAAACTAAAGAAAAGTAGCAGCAGAAGTCCTCCATGTGTTCCTTTCATCCAGGATCAACATCATTGTTGAGATAAAATTTTTAGATACCTTTATTCTCCCACAGGCAGTAAATTATAATGTAACAACAGCAAATCAGTAAGGGATCACAAATGGTAAGTCATTGACATGATAAAAGATAAATAAAATTGAATAAAAATGGGAAACAAGTTTTGAAATAAGAAAAAAAAATTATAATAATTAAGCCCACATCAATCATCATCATCACTATAATGATTATTACCATAGTAGTTTGTTTTGTTTTCATTTACTTTGTACTGTACATTACTCTGTAATGTAAAGCACATTGACTTGTCCTGTACATGAAATGTGCTCTATAAATAAATTTGCCTTGCCTAATTAACATAATCACTTAAAATGATTGTCACAAGGATGCGTTCAGAAAAAGAATCACAGTATATCTTGGATTTCATAACTACTTTAGTACCCCCCCTTCCCAATTTTTTTTAGATTATCTGGCATCCAGTAAATCAAGACCAATTCATAATCTAAAATTGGAATGTTAAAAGTCTTTAGCAATATTTGCTTAACAGAGAAGTAGGGTTATGTCTTGTCATTAAAAAAAGGGTTCTCCCAATGTCATGAACACCATCTGAATTATATTTACTTGATGTTTTATACAAATTCTAAAAATGAGGACACCTATAAAGTAGTATTTCCAAGACAGGAAGTGATGTATTGTTCCTTCATATATCATCTGAAAGTGGTGTGGACCCACTTCTTGACTGCAGCATTTCTGGATATCTGCTGCGTGTATTTTAAAAATTTCAATAATTTGATATTCCATCTTTTTTCAGGTGGTTATTAGTGGGAGGAGCCAACGGAAAAGAGAAACCAAAGTCTGTACATCTGTAAACTTAATCAAAGCATGCAAGAACCCAGAGGAACTAGGTATGCTGCAGTGTTTGTTTACTTTAATATTTGTTTTTGAGCTTTTGAGTGGTGTGATGTCTTTTCCTATATTTATATCTCATTGCATTCATAGGGTTTAGCCTTTTAGTTTCAGTGAAAAAAAAATTGATTTAATGCAAGGTTAAATCTTTCAGTTAATTCCTGGAAATATAATTCTTCGAATAATTTAGTTTTTAATACAAGCTATTTATGTTGCAAGTAAATTGAGTCAAAAGAGTAAGTGTGATAAAATCTGACCGAAAACAATCTGTCAGATTCAAAGATGGAGTGCCTGCAGCTCACCATGACTGAGGTCCTGAAGAGACAGAACGGCAAAAGCAAGAAAGGTTACAACCAGGTAAGATGTCACGTCAGTCTATCTCGGTGGTTTGTGGTTTAAACGGCACTGCAGCAGACTGCTGTCACAAACAAGCCTGCAGCACAGTGTTTGTTCAAAGGTGAAGACCTCAGTATGTTCTTGACAACACAAACTCTCAGACAAATCTCTCATCGCACAAACACACACAACGTTTTTTCACATCAACAGCGTAATGGAGCCAAAAGGCAAGACTGGCAAATGGGTCACTTTTTAGTGCTTTGGCAATAATATTGTTTGCTTAACTCTATATGTCAGTTTCTTTGCATACTTTAGATTTAGAGTTTCGGATATAGACCGTATTAGATAACTATTAGGTAAGCTGCAACAATAACACTGTATGTTTTATGAAATGATTCATTCTGGAGGAAAACTCTACCATCAAGTTGACTTTTTTTTTTGGAAAGAAGTCCATTTATGAGATGCAATATATTTTGTTTTAAATGATCTTTGCAGCAGCTGAGTGTGACTGAGGTGAAGGTGGACAAGGTGCAGGTCAGTGGGAATGGAAACACAACCTTTGCTGTGTGTCTGGATCAGGATGAGAAGAAAATACTACAAAGTGTCACCAGGTATGGCATCAAGAACTTGTGTGCCGAGATTGATAAAGATTCATGTTTTGTGCAACAAGTATACTTTCACATAGGACGCAGTGGAAACAGAACTCTGCCTCTGAACCTTTTCATGCGTATGTGGTGCGCCGGCAACTGTACGCTTTGTGAAATTGAAACAAATTCACCTTGGGTGCAGCGGTCTGTGACAACATGTTGATGTGTCTAATCAGAGGGAAGCATGCAGATCTCAACCTGTCACCGATTTCAGACAAATTCCCCATACTTTGTGGAGTGGCAGGCTGCCTGAAATTGTACAGGTGTAGTTCTTGAACTCTTAACTTCTCATCATCAGTGCTTAAAATCAGGGCTTTCTTCTGGTAGCTCCTCATACCATAACAATTCATTAATAAAGCACTTTAAAAAACAACAGCGAAGAGAACCAAAGTGCTGCATGATAGAATCAGATCATAACAAACCCACAGTCTGAAGGTAAAAGACATAGAAAAAAAACAACCGCTAAGTAAAAATTTCAATTAATAAAAAGAAATGATCATGAAAGGGTAAATGAAAGTCTTGTAAAATCTCAGTGAACCTATCACACTGGGCTAAAGTCCAGGGAGTAAAAGTGAGCTTTTAAACTGATTTTAACTCTGAAAGTGAAGGAGCCTGGGGCAGTGCCATTAAGAAACTTGAAACAAATAAAATAATTTTCAGATTAATTAGAAGACATGCTGAAAGCTAGTGAAATGAAGCCAAAATTGGGGTAATGTTCTCTCAATGTACCAGTTAAAAATCATCTGGCAACATTTTGTACCAGCTTCACACAGGCGAGACCTGGCTGTATCACTGTTTCAACTTGCCTTTGGACAAACTAGCTTAATTTTAGATGATTGCCTCAACTGAGAAAAAGCAGGATTTCACCACTGCATTGACATTGTTATGCTCTACATCTGCAGCAACCACAGTTCATACTTCATCCTATCTGAGAGAAGTGATACAATGATACAATGAAGCAATGATACTTAAGTGCCTCAAAACAGCTTCCTTCATTGCCTTAATCAGAATATTTATTTTGTATATTTTTCCTCTTCTTTGTTAAATGACTCATTTCCAAATTCACACCACCTCCTCAGAGTTTACAGTACTTGTGTTGTTTCCTCTAACCCCTAGTCTTCCTCTCTCCTACAAAGGTGTGAAATATCAGTGTGCTACAAACCTGACAGCTCCGCTGACTGGAGGCTGAGGAAATCCCGTACCTCAGCTCAAATCCAGCCTCTCAACCCCACTTTCTGCTCCCTCCTCTGTCTGCCTATTGTCACCTTCAGTGGAGCTCTTCCCTGAGACTGCTGACCAAAGGTTTTTGTGGACTAGAAGGAAAGGCCCCTTACTTTGTTTTTCAAAAAGCTCACAGACTGCAGAGGAAAAGCAGATGGGGTGGATGTTTTAACTTTTCTGTCTGTCATCTTCAAAGCTGTTTTGGTGATGGCAGTGTAGTTCAACACCTGAAACAGGAGGACTTGCACAGAAAAGGGACATCACAGAACATCAAAACTGACTGACATGTGGTCAGTCATAACACGTAGCAAGAAGTCTCAAGAGAACCCGAGAGAGCCCGGAGACAAAATAATCCTGCTGACGTTGTGTATGGCTTCCTCTGTACAATGCAGTCATTCAATGTTATTAAGGGAACCTTTTAAGTTTAACTCTTCAGGTTTCAGTTCTTCTTTTTGATTTTGCAAATGAAACTGACTTTAACCAAAGTAACATGAGAATGTATTATGGTCGATCAGGGTAAGTGTGTAATATCTCAGGTAAAACTGCAATCTAACTGGTCATACCAGTACATTGTGTTGTAGTAAATCAGTCCTACAGAGATTTAGACAAAAACATTTTTGAGAATATTTTGCTTAACAACTTTTCTCTGTGGACACTGAATTATGCAAAGGGTTCAGGCGGAGTGACCAACAGATGATCTGATAATATCTGAGAATGGACACTATAGATGTACAATATGTAAATGTCTTGGTGTAAATATTATTTTATGTAATATAGCTTTAACACAACATTATATATATATTTTTGAAGTTTTTCTTAATGCAGTTTGACATTAAAAGACACATTTCTAACTGAAGTTATGACCAGCAGAGGGCACTGTTGACTTTTTTTACTTGAAGTGCAGATAAATACCACTTTGATGAAACTTGTCATAAAGTGTCATTGTGATTACTGTATCTACTGTATTTACTGTATGTAATGTAACCATATCCTATATCTGACTGTTTAAGCACTTCATTAATGATACAGATGGAAAATGTGGTGCTATGAAATGCATTCTGATGCACATCTTTCTGTGTAACTGATTAATTGCACTTTTCACAATGTAAATAGTGACATTAAAATCTTGTAATTTTGGTGTAATGAAGGGATCATATCCTAATGACTTGATTTGAAATGAAGATGCAGCCCCAAATAATAAAATATGGGTCCTCAATGATGGAAATGAGTAATTTACATATTGAACTTGGTACTTTTTTCTTTTCTTTTCTTTTTTTTAAACTTTCTAAATAAACCTCGAACATCAGTCCCTCTCCCATACTGGCTTTCTCTGATGGCAGTAATACAGATGTGTTCCTAATCAGCCCACATGCACAACACTAGTGTTGGACATTGACACTGTACATTAAATGATTAGATTTTCTGAACAAGCACAGCCCAATATTTGGGGATTTTATTCTTTGTGTTGAGTTTAATACTAATACCCCTTTTTACATAGAAATTTAATTTAAGATAAAAGTATATTTTGCATTTACATACAGAATTAAATTCTTTCTGACATGTGAAAAGTAAGCCCTAACCCATGGAAAATACAGCATAAATGATCCCTACTGTAAAAGCCCAAAGGTCTTTCTCTTCATTTGGGTGCATATCTTTTTTTACCCTACACCGATATCTCATGAATGTAGGGTATCTAAGTAGAACCATGTAATGGTAATTCCTTAATTTCATTTGTCTCACAGCATTATTGCCTTAGTCAAATTTAAGCTGAATTGGAATATCTAACTGTACTTTCCAAATATTGCTGCTTGACTGTGCATCAATGCCAATAACACCTTAAAATAGGACTTAGGAAATTGTAATTTGAAGCTAATAACCTGGAACAATTTATTGAAACAAAAACTAACAATAGTGAGGGTATACTGACAAAAAAGTCAATGTCTCAATTACTTATGTGTTAGGTGTTGTCTTGATCTGATGATGTAAAAATGTGAAGAGTATGATGAAGAGGACAGTTTAAATACAAGTTACATTTAGTGGTTAATAAATGGCTTAGATGTTTATTTTCCCACTGTCTTTATTTTTTAAGTTAGTTGCCTCATTGGAGAACAGCATATCGTCCAATGAATATTGTATAATGAAAAGTTGTTCAAGATGCACTTTCAAAACTTTTGAAAAAAGTCCAGTGAAGTAAATCTGTAAATGATATATACATCTAATTTTTATTTGTGGAATTTGTACCTAGAATGACCCAGTGCATGTCGATCCAAGGTGAGTGATCTGATTGGCTCCCGTCCTGCTGGCGGGTAAAGAAGTGGGCGTGGTCAGAGGATGGGACTCGTCACTGTGTCACAGTCTAAATAGACGGATGAGCGGATAAGTGTCACTAAGAGACGCATTTGTACAGTAATTTAAGCTAAGAAGATGGATCTATCTAAACAACTTTAGGTAAGATTCACAAGAAAAAAAATATTTTTATACATCTTCAGACTACAATAAGTGTGTCTACTTATTCGTGCAATATCGTGTAATTTAAAGAAAGAGTACCTGATGATAACATTTATGTCATGTCGCAAAGAATTCTGGGTTTGCCCGAACATCTACGGGGATATCTGATACTGAAACTTTGTTTCACATGGGTTTAAACGTTAACCTTGATGGGTATTTTGTTTGTTTCGTTATTCGTTTGGTCTTGTTCATGGTTACGTGTCGCACTTCAGTGTTGTAAGCTACCATTTCATGTTTAGATAAGTTTACGTTAGGAATACCGCTAACTGAACCTCGTAGATGAGATAAGTGAGTTGGTTACTGTCAGAGCATTGACTGATACCGCAGCAGAGATTCAAGGCAAGGCAAGGCAAGTTTATTTGTATAGCACATTTCATGTATAGGACAATTCAAGGTGCTTTACATACAAACATTCAGTGTACACCGGTACTGCGACCCCCGTCCTCATATTATTTTTGAATGGGCTTTTAGTCGGGCTATTAAAAAACACCGTAGCCTTTGACATGGGAAGAAACGGGGGAGTTTATTTTTTCCCTCCTGAGATAATAACAAGATAACGTGCGTCACCTCACTGAAGCTCTGGCTCTGTTGTGTCTGTCGGGGTCTGAAAGAACTGCTGTATTTCCTCTAGCTTCCTTGTTTAAGATCTGAGCTTCCTGGTACCGATTTAGGGTTATAGGGAGAGGGTAGCATGAGGGGGGTGAAATGAGCAAGTGGTCACTGGTAACAGCCCACAGAATTTGCATCACATCAACCGTTTCCCTACACAAAATTAATCTTTTTTAGTTCTATATTGCAAATCCTATACAACTTGAAAACAGTAGCTTTTACACCCTTTACAAGTGCACAGTTGAACAGTGATTAATCGTCTGTCTAATCTAGTGCAAAATTAGACCAGTGATGTCAACTACTGGGCGAGGTTCTTTAATCAAAAATGAAAACAACGACATAAGGGTTGTAAACATTCAGTACTTTTTTGCCAATTATCATATGTTGGACAGAATTTGATGGAAATTGATGTGAAACTTGAACATTGAATAAGAACATAGAAACTAAGTAAAAATTAAAAAAAAAGATAACAGGGAACATTTGTTACAGTCCATGAGGTGTTGAATATGATCTCCACTGTGAAGAGGGCCTTATCACAGATATGGTAGCATGTTTAAATTCCTTCAAAACCACACAGTAAATCCTTCAAATGGGTTAGACAACACCTGCAGAGAGACTGCAGAAAAACAACTGATAACAACAGCATGTTCATCATGAGAAGAGCTGAAAAGAGAAATGACGTATTGCTAATAAGGTCATTAGCCTGTCTTTAGTCAGAAGCTAAACCTGTGTATGTAATAACAATAGTTCATGCAGTGCAAAACTAGTCTGGTATTTGTATTCCTCATACTTTACTTTTTACACAAGAGAAGGAGCATTTCATATGAGTTTAAATGAGCTGCTGCAGCCAAAGGGGGCCTTTGAATTTTTCTTAGAAAATGCAGGTGTATTATTTTCTGAAACTTCTTGTAGCTTTTCTGTTTGTAAAGTGAGCGTTTTACATCGCAAGTATGGATTGCATAAATAACAAAAAAAAAGTGTAATAGGTGCCTTCAGTTCTTGTCATAGTTGTGAAAGAGTTCATAAAGTCGAAATTCTCTTTTTTAAATTCCTACTTCATTGTGGTTAGAGCTGGAGCTTATATAGCAGGGCTATCGCACAAATGCTGGCAACCATCCACACTCAGACTCATACCTACGATTAATTTAGAACCCCCAAATAAGCACAGAGAAAATACACGATATGCATTCAGAAAGGTATTGACAAGATCCTAAACAGGTCACACCATTGCGGCTCAGCCTTACGTGTGACATGATCAGGCGTGCATTAAATGCAGGTGCTGCTCAAGTTGGAAAAGTTTTGTAAATAGGAGCAGATGTTGTTATCTGCAGGTTGGAGAGCTAACGGGAGCTAACCAGCTAACGGAGGTAGGCGGGCTAAAGCTAAGGCGCGCTGTTAGCCGGCTAAAAACCG
>JAOXYM010000004.1:5558829-5570260 GCA_028567055.1 Leptatherina wallacei | reverse complement strand
GGTCTCTTATCAGTTCCCAGAGTCAGAACCAGACATGGAGAAGCTTCATTCAGCTTCTATGCTCCACATGTCTGGAACAAACTCCCAGAAAGTCTCAGATCAGCAGTCAACACTCAGTTCATTTAAATCCAGGTTAAAGACCCTCCTGTTCTCTGCTGCATTTACTTAGTTTTTATCTGAAAGTCCAAATCTGGGCCATTTCTTTTAAGCTTGAATTTTATACTTGATCATGTTTTTAATCTGCTGTCCTTTCTTAACCTTGATTTTAGAATTATTACTATTTATTTATTTCTTCTTCTCATTTAATTTCTTTCTAAAAGTTTGTTTTGTTTTAATGTACTTTTTGCAATGTAAAGCACCTAAATTTGTCCTGTAAATGAAATGTGCTCTATAAATAAATTTGCCTTGCCAGTGTGTGTTTGTCTGCATGCGTGTGCGTTTTCCCTGAAGTGCAGCAGTCCTCTGGTGCCATCTGGTGGTCATAAGGAGTAGACACAACAAAGACAGCAGAGCGGAGACGGAGTGATTCTCAGCCAAGTTCAGTTACACGTCAGTGGGAAACCTGTACTGGTGAGTGGACGTGTACGTGCTCGTCAGCCGGTTCCCGGATGCACTAAACAGAAACATGGAGCGGGTGGTGGTGGAAGTGCCGATCAACAACGGTGAGATACACAACGACCTCCACGCCTCCATACAAGTCGTAGCAACATATCCCACAACAACACCGCATTAGGGTGCCTCTTCCGACTCGTGTGCGATTGCTCCTCCTCCTCTTCCTCTGACGCGTTTAGTTGAGCATTGAAACTGCTGTAACCACGCACAGGCTGCTATCAGCCCCGCACAGGCTGCTTGTAGGTTGTGTTAACAGTGTCGTAACTGCAGGCAGATCAACCTTGTGCTCAGTGTGAGACATCAGTGAGGGAGAAGATGTCATCTGTCAACTTGCAGCTGAAGAACTGGCACACTGCTGTTCCTACTGAACCAAAACACAGGCCTATTTCAATCCCCATCATGACTTGCAGGCTATAGTCCTGATTGTAACGTTAATGACAGTGTTATTGTAAACAGGGACTGTAAATGAGCTTTTCTTTGAAGACATCCAGTAGTTAAGGGCTACTTGCACTTGGACGTCAGGAAGTATATATTTTTCCTTTTTTGCCATGAAAAAATAATTCAATATTTAAGAGTATCTGATGTATTCCAATCTTGTTTTTTGTTTGTTTGTTTGCTTCCAACCTAAGGTTTTTCCATCCCCTGCCCATCTTCAACACCCCGTAAGCGCCAGGTACGTTTCTCAGCGCGGCATGATATCATTCTCCTACGAGAAGTTATTGCCCAGAACCCTTTTTCCTCCAAAGAGCCAGGTTTGTCCTTCTTTTTTACCTATTATTATTATTATTATTATTATTATTAACAACAACAACAATAATAATAAAAGATTTAATCCACTGACTTGGTTTCAAGAAGTCCCATGACAACTGAGGACAGTAGGCTATGTGGTGTCAAAATATTTTCTGTGGAAATGGTTTTTCGTCTTGTAAAAAAGTCATTTAAAACATCAGCAGTAATCTAACCTGCTGTCAGGACGGATCTGGGCCCGGGTCGGGGAAATTATCACTTCTGCCCTCCAGGAGGAAAACTTTGAGGTGGATGCCAGGAGGTGTAGAGAGAGGACCATGCTGCTGCTGGACTACTACAAGAAACAAGACTTTCCCAGTCTGCGCAGGTCAGTTCAGTGGAAAAGTGCTGTAGCCACTCTGTTTTCTGAGGAAATTACTGACTCCGAACTGGACCTGCACTGACTTCCCAAAAAGTTGGGACACCCTAAAATGTAAATTAAAAACAGAATGCATGTACATCTCATTAACCAGTCATGTTTACCACTGCATAGCATCAGTAGTCTGTAAATGACCAATCCAGGTCAATCCAGCACTATATAGCCATGCTGCTGTAATAGATGCAGCATTTAGTGACATTTTCTTGTTAAAACATGCAAAGCCTTCCCTGAAAAAAGACGTGTGATTGGGTGCATTTCTAAATGTAAAAGTCGCCACCTCAGTGCCTCCTGTACCATGAAAGATTAGGGTTGTAATAACTTCAGTCAACTAAGTCATGTAATCATTTTGCGCAGCACATTTTGATGCATCATCCAGCTTCCACATTGATGGCAGCGATCGCTTTTAGGTGTGCAGAAAACAAAAGTTCATTTGGAAAAGCTCAGATAAAATCCTCCATGCTCGAACATATGAAAAGAAAAAATCCTGGAATTCTCTGACCATTTTCCATCACTTTTGCAAGTTGTAGGCAGTTTATTTATGCATATGTAGAGGTCTCAGTGGTCAGTTGAACTTTAATTCTGTATGCAATTATGGCCTTTTAACAAGATCACAAGCATAAAATGATACTCTGGCTTACAGCAGTGGTCCCCACAGTTTTATTTTTGCTATTCCTTTAATCTACTAAACAGAAAATAATTGTTAGATTTAGTGAAACAATAATCATTAAATAAGCCAATTAGCAGAAAAAAATATAATAAAAGAATGAATTACAGTCCTTAAGTCGAACTCTATTTTCTTTGCTCAATTGTGAACAAATCTCTGAGATTTGCAAATCAATTGCATAATGTTTTATTTACATTTTATATATTGTAATAGGATCTTTTTTTGGGTATTTTTTCCCCGAACTCAGGTTTGGAACAGAGAGGTTGTATGCCCAAAAGGAGGATCTGCTCCATGAGGTTCTGGAGCTGGAGGCTGAAAAAGGGCTCCTGGCCAGCGGTGAGGGCACAAAGTACCAGGTGAGAAGCAGTGCCACCATGTCAGCAGATAAAAGTGTACAAACTTAATGTCACATCAACGGTGTATGGATTAAAAGACTCAAAACCAGGAGAACTGGAGTGTGTAGAAATGATAAAAGCAAACGAAATGCATCATTTATAAGGAGCATACTTGTAGCTCACTTTAAGTCACTGCAGTAAATGTATTCAAAATAAACATCTGGATACAGTTGAAGGTACGTTAATGTGCCTTTACATATATACATAAACATATATCTGCAGTGAAGAGCATAAAGTGATAACTAATGATACAGGTGGTACTGGGTTCATCAGCTTGTTTCCACACTGAGCAGAGAAACAGTGGAGATTGGATTTGTTTAGTTGTTTATTAATTTAAATTCCCATTAGCTGCAGTAACACTGCAGCTAATCTTCCTGGGGTCCAACACAGTTGTACATATAAAAACATAAAACATTGTACAGTATCTAAAGAAAAACATTCTGACTTGTATGTAAGTCAGACAGAGTAAGCAAAGAGGTGCATCCTTCATGCATCAGTCATTACATAAAACATATCTCAAGTACAATTATAGATCATATATCGCAAATGGCAAATACAGTATAAAAACAGGTGTTACGGTTTAGATCCATATACATACATATTTTGGTCTCATTTACTTGATTTATAGTTATGTTATCTATTTTAATATTCAATACCGGATTTCTATTATTAATAAGATTTTTTTTTTGACATTTCAGACAAAGTGGCAAAGTAATTGTTTTTCACAATGCAGCAAAAGAAAAGATGTCCTACTATTGGAATTACTGATGGAGTTTCAGTAATGTAGAACTGGGTTGGAGGAACAAATTGTCCATGTAAAATACAGCTTCTCCAGACTTTTTGTTTTGCGGGTGATGACAAATCCGCCCTTTGCACTGGAACTGAAACTTCTTTGGAAATTGAACGTCTGTTCCAGAAATTCTTGCTTTCTCTGTAACAGTTGCTTATTTCACCGTTTTTCCACCTGGTGGCAATCAGTCATAAGCTCATGCAATACTACTTCTAATATGGTTATTGGATCCATTATTTGAAAGTAGTTAAATACTTGCTAAAGTGTTTCCAGTGATTTCCGCAGCAGCTGTTAAGCTCTTTCAGATTTATCAGAGCTGAGTGACACACTTGGGTTAATTAATAATTGGCTTAAGCCAGTCATGAAAATAAACAGTTACAACTATTCATCACCAGAAGAGGAGTAATATTAGTGCATGATAAGGATGGGAAGCGTAAGTAAAAAGACAAATCATTATACTTTTGTCTGATAAAATATTTCAAAGCTGACACGTACTTCTCAAAATCTTTCAGAAAAAGTACCTGAGATTTTGCCCTTATAACAACCACTATTAGTTTTGCACAAGCATGATCCCTACTACTTCTGTTGCCAGAATTAAAACAGTTTCCATCTCGGCTGTTCTTGTTCTTTATCTTTCCTAGGAAGAAGAACGAAGAAATCATGCCATAGAGGAGCTGACCCTGCCAGAACAGGACAAACCGGACATCACGCAAATCCCCCCTGCAGGTATAACAGATTCACAACACTGGAAGAGTCAAGACTGAAATCAAATTTCTTGACTTTAAACTTTCATTTCAGGCTCAAGCACCTGTATATGCAATTCATTTGTCCCTCTAATTCGCAGAAATGTCAGATTCTCAGGTATTAACCACAGCCAGCTCTGCGCCCTTCAGAATTTAGTAAATGTTCTCATGGTTACAGAACCAGAAGAAGAGCGAGAGCAAACGGTAGAGCTCTCAGCGGCGCCCACAGCCAAGCGGCCCTGTCAGTGTTGCTGCCAGACCTACTCGGAGATTCTCAGCTTTCTGGAAAAACGCTCGGAGGCGGAGCAACGGTTGCGAGAGGAGGAGCTTTCCCTGCGCCGAGACGAGCTGGAGATTCAGAGGAGTAAGGGCATTTTTGAGTTCTACAGCACCACTTTCAACTTTCACTTTTAACTGTTCTTAGTTATTTCTGTTTAAATAATAAGAATATTAACTCTTTGTCATGTATTTTGTCAAAGTTATAAAGATGATGTCAAATTATGACTTTTCTGAACTGAAATAGTACACATATTACATTGCTTTTAAAGTTAAGAAGGGCATCATAAGATGCAGATTGTTGTGTTGCCATTATTCAGACATTCAGATCTTTCATTCTCAGGTAAGATCGCTCTGGAGAGGGAGCGTCTGGAGGCTGAGAGGAAAGAAAGGGAGCGCAGATTTGAGCTCGAGAGCCAAGAGAGGCAGGTCATCTTGGACCTGTTAAAAGAAAAGGTGCTGAAGGGCTGAAAACAAAGAGCTTCCACCTGCAACATTTGTGGGTGATGGACACAAAGGGCTACTCCTAAGAGGAAGTAAACCAGCAAAACTGGAAGTGAGAAGATCAAAGAGAAGAGAAGTGACGGGCATTAATGTGGGCTTGTCTACAATAACAGTTGGACAAATAAGTGAAGTTGTGGGTGATACTAGTTCTGACAGGAAGTGCGTACAGTTGCAGAAAAGTCATTATTATCTTAAATGGATAAAAACATTGTTTTTAGATACAATATATATTGACTTAATCTGTAGAGCTAAAGTAAAACGTATTGAAATTTTTTGTAAATGTAATAAAGAATTAAAAAAACATTTTCTAAAAAAAATTAAATTAAAATCTAATTCAGTGAATGATGCATTGTTGTTGATGGATATATTTTCTTGGCACACAATCCCAGTTGCTATCGGGTGAGAAGCAGTTTGTTTAACAGTCCAAAGACAAATGAAACACATGCATGGTGAGAACCAGCAAACTCCTCGCAGGGCAGCCCCAGCTTTCCCTCCTGGCTCTGAGATGACACCAAGGGTTGTTTTTTTGTGCAAGTATCACTGAACTGAACAGCTACAAAAATATTGTCATTCAGCTTGAGGCAAGAGTGTCCAAGAAACATATCTTCTCAGGACATAATAGAGCATGTCAATCTCAACACCCTCAGACAGAAGCTGGTTCACCTGAAGGATAAAACATCAAACACAAGCCGAGTGGTGTTGTGTTTGCATTGCAACACTGTGGGGAGTGCACAACCACCCCATAAATACATAGCATAGTACACGAGAGTCAGATCTGCAGGTCAAGACTCTACAGTCGGCCTACACCTACCTACAAAACCACTATACCCAGAAAAACCAAAAAGACTCAATTAGTTTGCCTACAATTGTTCAGTGAGGAAAGGGTTACTATTGGTTTCCTCATAATTAACAACATCCATGCTTAGTAAACATATTCATCATAACTCAAAATGATTGTCTTTATTTTTCTAAATCTGATTTTCTATGATACTCTTTAAATGCTGTTTCATGTTAAGGCTACCCATAGAAGTGTGATTATTGATATTTAAAAAATGCTAAGGTTATTTGTTATTAATTAAAATATCTCCAGAGAATGTCTGTACAAATAAGCAAATTGACTGGTAGTGATGCTGGCAATAGCATTACAAAAACTGTGGGGGGAGGGGAGTTAAAATTAAACATCCTACTATGACTACCCAGTTTCAATTTTGTGTTCAGGCATTTTTCTGAACTGAGGCGACATTTCTGATACTTGTATCCCGTTGCAATTTCATTTATGAGGATTTTATCAGAACGGAGCAGCAGTCATTAAATGCTTTGATAATGACCAAGCTGAAGAGAGCTTCATCACATGATGTACCTACCAGCATCCCCCCCCCCCTGTTTTTCATTCTACAAACTTTTGGCCATATTACATTGGAAATGTCAGACAACCATTGTCTACGGAAGATAAAGACAGTGTGCTTTGAATTCAGATTCACAGCAACGATATCCTCGAGGAAAGTTAAAATGATGGGGGTAACTCCTGCCCAACATGTTTTTTTTTTGTTGTTGTTTTTTTTTACTATAATGATATCATTCAACCAATCAGGTACAATGACTAGAGTCATACTACCAGCTGAAACAGCAATGTGGAGCCAAGTGCAAGAGAACCATTGTTCTTGGTTTGTGTGGAAGAGAAGACAGAAATACAAAAAAAGGTTTGTGGACAGTGTGAGAAACAGCATTTGGACATATCTAATAACGCACAAAACACACAGGCAGAATCTAAAGTAATTAAGATAATACTGTCAGGAGTGATTACACGTCAAGTAAAATTAGATAAAACTTTCAGTAGCCTAATACATGCCAAACAAAATATTATTTGCTGTATCTAAAAAAGTTAGAAGGTTCGATATAACTTAATAGTATTATAGAATTATACAGTATATGTAAACATAATTATATATCAAATTTAACTAAAATACAAAAGCCATTTGAGAGCTGAGAGCCAACTGTTTCTTTTGTTTTGCTGAGCCAACCAACGAAGCGTGCGGTGCTGCCGCTCGTTGTGCACAGTACACAGCAGATGTGCTCATAAAATGAGGGAAACGCCTTGCTTTTGTGGGGCACGTACTGGAAATGTTTGCCATAAACTGCTAAATTTTGCAGTATGTCTTCTTATAGGAAAAAAAGCCCACTGAAGAGCTCTGAAAAATGGCTAAATCTGGCCCAAATCCCATGAATTACCGGATTTCGCACATCTGATTGAAGTATTTGGTTGTTGCGCTTTAATTCTACGTCATATACACATCACGCAGATTGGCTAGTGTTTTAGTATGTAAACTTATTGTATGGACAACATGTTCTATGTATTTTTTTGGCACTATCCTAATAAAGTTTATACAAAAAAAAAAAAAAAAAAAACTAGAAAAAAAAATGTTTTAGTTTACGCACCCCTTTCCGGTTCAATCTAAATTCCCATTGGCTGCCTTGAACGTCCGTCCTTCTTTTCATCCATCCAATGAAGTCGCGTTTTAACGAGCTGCGCCAGCAATGCTACAAGCTGCATGGTAGCCGTATTTAAATTTTAATAACGGAGTTTTGAGTTTAGTGGGTAGAGGCTGGACACAACGTTATTTATTGTATCCCTTGGTGTAATACAAGAGAAAAACTAAACTGGGCACCTGCTGTAGATAGATGCCTCAAAGACCGCATGGAGAACACCGCTTAGCTTTTCCATCTGCTGACGTTTTTGTGGTGGTCCCGTTTATTTTGTGTGGAGTAGAAGTGCTCGTTTACCTCGCTTATAACAAAACTAGTACTTGCACGTGACATGCGGACCATATGGTCTTTATGTGTCTTAGTTTACATTCCGTGTTAAACAGTTGGACAAGTCTAGTATTGGTCTGAGCCAAGAAGTAATTGCATTTTTAAGTTATTTTGTTGTGGTTTTTCTTCACCTATCCACGTGCAATTTTAAATATTCGGCGAAGACGCAACCGGATTTTATTTCATTTAATTCCAAAGCAACATGCCCATTAGACGTTTTGGGGGTCACAGGTCTCTGGTTTCTTACTCTCAAACTACAAAGTTGTCATATGGTTATACGAAAATGAATATTTCAAGAAGTGGCTACAGGGTTTTTTCGGCCAACTCCACCACTGCTTGCACCGAGCTGGCAAAGAAGATAACAGAGTGAGTCAATAATGAATATAATCAATATCATAGATTTGTCTTGAAATAGTTTTTGTAAACTGCAATTTTATTTCTGGTTGTATTCATGTTAACTGCCTCGTCCTGCACAGAACACCTGGGAATCATGGCAGGAGTTGACCTGAGGCAAGTGGGTGTCGAAAGTTCAGTGTTTTTAAATTAATTGCACACATAGCATAATTAGGTAATTACAGAAACACGATAATCACGGTGTAGGGATGATTGCATGACCCATGTAGTGGTAATATTGTAAAAAAAAAAAAAAAAAACATGATCGCGATGGTGGATTTGCTTGCTGCTTTTTGCATGTTTGAAGTTGGCCAGACAACTGAGAGGAGAATCTTATAAACTCGCATAACACTTAGTTTTAAGGTCAAATGTAAACCAAATGACAGAACTGGAAACCTTCTAGCCTGAATTAGACTTCCCACATTGTCCTGCACTTTATCCTTGTATGTAAAAATGTCATACAACATGCTTCATAAAACATATGATTGTCAGTATATTAACTTACAGTTACACTGTTCTACCTAATATTTCTCCAATTATTGTACCACTATGATTGGACTATAGTTTGCAAGAAACTTTCTTTAATTACACTGTGTCCCATAATAAGTAATTTTTTTAGATTTAAATCTCATTAAGATTGACACACTGCAAAACACATTAGAGTGAAGATGAAAGAGGTTTTTATTAGATTATGACCAATCTGTGTTTGACCTCTTGTGCCAATGACTCACATTACACCAAATAATGTCAGTGACAATCCTCATGATCAAAGGAGCATACTCTCCAGGTGCATTTCTATCATAATAAATAAGTAGGGGGCCAGATACTGTTCAATGATCTTACTGTGGTAGATGTTTTTCATTCAGCAGGCCTGATCCACGGGACATAAAAATGGGTCATGGTTCGATAGATAGAACCAATATATCTCCTCTTACTGCAATCTGTGAGCAGTCATGTATTTCCTGACCCTGCTGACTTGTTGTCAGGGAGCCAAGCTGAAGTTGCAACTGCCTACATGAGGAGAAAAAGAGCTTAGTTTTCACCAGGTTTTACAGTTTGGCAACATTAGGGAGCATTACCAGGGAGATTATGCTGCATTTTGCTGCTGAGTAGGTTTTCCATGTGGAGCAAAGGTGAAATAACAGCAGCAGTGCTTGGAAATGTTAATGAATAGTGGACTGAATGTTGACTATAATGTGCTTGCAATAACTGTTGTTTGTGGGAGCCCCCAAGCTAAAGTTGTGGTGAATACATAAAGTGACTAATGGCTACAAATTAGGGTAGCATTTGTCTCCAGTCAGGGATCTTTAAATATATACAGCAATTAGAAATTACTCAGTTTTCACAGTTGTTTCAGTTGTAATTTAACTGTCTTACCAAGATAAGGTATTTGTATTATTGACAATTAAAACTCTTATTTTTCCCACCATCAAAATGTTTTGAGTTGGTGTTTCTGAATGAATGGCAGTGATGCAGCTGAAGAGCAAAGTAAACACATTAGTTTGGTAAATGATCTGAGTAGAAGTGCTGCCTGGTAATGGAATATATCAAAGTGTTTTTGTTTTAACAGCCTGTGTTTTGTTTTTATTTTCTCAGACGCTTGGGTGTGGAGTTGGGCAAGTCAACAGTTTATCAAGAGTCAAATTCAGGTAAGACGAAGCAATACTCCCAGATATTCCACACTGAATGTGTGCCTTGAAGTGTGAAATACCTAGACACCTAGTTGGATTCTTCTGTCATCACCCACATGCATCAATAACCTGCAGACAAAAGTCAAAGCTAGATTAGCTTTTCTGTTCCACAATAAAGCTTCATTTACTCACTCTGCCAAACACACCCTCACTTTACCACTAAAGCTTGTTGCATACTCCACTAGAAGCGAGAACTTTGTTCTTGTTCTCGAAGCTGCAAGAACAAGAAAAAAGTTAGTTTTGGTGTGGGCATTTCATACTCCACGAAAAGCGTTGTCAGAGACGGGGCGGGGATTACTGCTGGGGGGTCATCTGTCTCTTTATGTGCAATGAGCCGGTTGACCCGGTTATTTCTTATTTTATGTAAAATTTGGTTAGTGACAGTGCAGGATTGGTCACATGGCAGTATCCGTGTCTTTATTTACCTTGTGTTGGATACGCTTTTGTACTTTGATCAGCTGTTGATTAAAGCTGTTCCTTCATCGCGCAGTGGAAATGCGGAAGTGACTGTGTCCCCCTTCATGCTTTCCCATGTTATGCACACCCACCTCAAATGTCTGACCAATCACGTAATACTTCTCGGAGCCCCAAGAGAAGAAAGTTCTGCCAGCCCGATGCATCGAGAAGTGTCCTCAAACATCTCCGACGAGAAGAGAATGACGTCATTTTGGCCTCGAGAACAAGAACAAAGTTCTAGCTTGTCGTTGAGTATGTCAGTGCCTTTAGGCTACATTCACACTGCAGGTCTTAATGCTCAAATCCAATTATTTTACCAAAATCCAATTTTTTTTTGTGTGGTCATTCACATCACCATTTCAATGCGACCGTCATCACACTTAAGTATGATGATGAATACTGAAATTGATGAATGAAATGATTCAATAGGTCCATGATTTGATATTGCCGCGTTCCGCTTCCACCGGCCCATAATTGTGATGTTTGTCTCACTTCTGTGATGTCAAAGTGAGATGAATTTACTGCTACCATTCAGACTGAGGTTGCTTCGACACAGATCGGATGCCGTTAAGACTGCCATTAAATTATCCGATACGAGTCACATTTGGGCAAAAAAAATCTGAATTGAGCTCCAGTGTGAATGGAGCCTAATTTCACACTCGCCATCGTGGTCTTTACAAATTGATGGGTTGGTCCTCCCTTCATACTCGGCGGCTATCACTGGATTAACTTTTTCTATAAAAGAATCCTCAGCCAGACACCAACATACCTGACATCACTGCTTCACCTTACCCGCTGTACATACATACATATATACATACATACATACCTACAAAGGATCAACCGATATCGTTTTTTTTTAGGGCCGATACCGATTATTAGTAATTAAGGAAACCGATAACCGATATTTAGAACCGATATTCATTTGCAG
>JAOXYM010000004.1:5540872-5551999 GCA_028567055.1 Leptatherina wallacei | reverse complement strand
ATCACTTAAGCAGCACAGCGTCCGAACCAGCGTGAAAAAATCTTCTTAGAAAAATCAACCAGAAGGTGATTGTCCCCTAAAAAAGGCGATAGTAAGTAAAAAATTTAATTGTATGATCGGACCTGCTACAGTTTGCTGCCACCATGCGGCGCATTCTAGAGTGGAATGATGGTATAATCAATTAGAACCTTTATGAAAATTACGACATCACTTTTTTTATTTCCAAAACATGCGTAGAGCGGTCAAACGCATTGGGCCGTCATGAGTAAACATCTACCTTTTCGTTAAGTTTTTAACAACAGTTAAACATTTTTAACGTTATTTATGAAAAGGCAACTTTTCTGTACGAGTCTTTCGGCGCCGGGTTTGTTTCCTGTTTGAAAGCGTAAAACTACTCCTGCCCCTTTGCCGTGAAGTCTGCACCTGAAAAAGCTCTGCTGTAAGGGGTATTCACCCGTTCCCCTTAGCCCTTCCACTCGGACCAAAAGGGAATCGAGACACCACTTCGTCTCTCATGAACGCGCAAAACGGAGGGAAGGGCTAAGGGGGAGAATTGAGATTGGGCCTGAATATGAATGAATGAATTATACTTTATTGATCCCCGAGGGGAAATATATGCTTTTTACTTTTGAAACCAGTCTAGAAACCACAGTCAAATCTAACTAAATAAAAAATTTTGGTCATCACAGCAGCCTTTTATGTTTAATGTGTGTTTTTTCTTTAAGTGTGTTTAATTATGCATTTTTATTTGTTTTGTACCATCCTGTCTTTTTTTCCCCACAGCAAGCAGCCGACATGTCCCATTTCCTGGGATAGAGCTTCCAAGTATGATTATAGTGCCTGAAATCATTTTTACTCCCTGTTGATTTTACTGAAAAGTTTAATTGCTTCACTGCATGGAATGACAGTGAGTTACAGAGGGCTTCCACCTGGCATCTGAACATGCATGATTCCAACTTTTACATTTAAAGCTGCTTACGAGACTTAATTGATGCAGCAAGATATCAGTCTGTCCGTATCTCACCTCACAGCAGCTAAACATTCTTCCTTTTTATTATTGTTCCTAAAGTTGGGTCTTAGCTTCTTGGAGTAATGATGCGCTCCCTATTGATGTAAGGTATTTCACACACTGATCATTCACACATCTGACCACTGCGCTTAAAAAAGAATTTTAGAACGTAGATAATTTTTTCCGTCTGTGTTTTCATTGTCTACAATGTATTTTCAAGAACAGCTCTACAGATGGGTGGCTGATGAAAGAAAAAAGCAACATGAAGTGTGGGACAAAGATTGAACAAGCTTTGGACAACAACCCCTGGCAGAAATTATTTGAAATATTTGTATGTGATGCTAAGCTTCTCTTTCAGGATTATGATGCATCTTGCAACAAAGCAAAGAGCATCCAAATGACCCCACCAGCAAACATTTTTAACTTATATTTTCCAAAGCCAGAATGTTGAATTATTTATTGAATTTATTTCATGTCATATTGGTTTTTTTCCCTACAGAATAATGAGCTGAACGAACATTGCCAGCGTGTGGTGATTCCTTTATTTTTACCAGGGGCTGAACAACAGTACAAACCCTGGGCTATTTTGTTCCACACTTTTATTTATGAGCAGCATGTAAGAGTATCTGCTGAAGATGGTACAATCATGTTTTCACATCGAATTTGTCACCCATCTGTAGAGGGGCATCTTAAGGTTCATTCAGTGACGTTCAGCTTGTCATGTGTTTAACACCGTGAAATCCTAATATACAATATTTTACAACATCTGCTCCTTATGGGTGAGTACAGCAGACTTCCCTGTCTTTTATGACCAACAGTGTGTGTTTATATTCGGTATCTGGTATCAGAGCTGCACTATGCAATTATTGAATAATTCAGCATTCACAGATCTCAGTGTTCAAATGTTCATGATGATTGTTGGAAGCCCTCAGTCTGATTTCCTCTCAGTTGAAATGATTTTGAAACCATGACGTAAGGAATCATTGCTATGAATAATATGACAGATCCTCAGGATGCTAAATACTGACGTTTTTGTAAATGCCAAATATCTCTTCTTTTTTTATTATTCTCCTTATACCTAAATACACAAGAAGCATTCATGGCACCTTGCTAAGTGTAAACTAGAAAACTGTATTTCATTGATGGCCTAATGAGCAAAATTACAACCTGATTATGTTTCTGTTCATTATTTCAAGGATTACACAGTTTGATTTTATGTTTACAATCTTTTCTAATTTTCCTCCCAAGAGGCCTTGCAGGAGGTTCTCAGAGTGTCTGGTTTTTGGCATGTGAGGGGGCATAAGTCAGATATGTTGGTTTGAATACCTGCATTAAGATTGTTAAAATCCCTACAGGTGCTTATAACACTCAAGTGTTGTAAGAATCTCAGACTGAAATGAGCTGTAATTGACACTTTTCTATTCCAAGCTTTTGAAATAGTGATTGTCCTTATTCTTACTTCGACACCGACTTCTCTCCCCATTCACCGCAATTATAATAGGTCACACCATGTAAACTCATTGTGGTTTGGATTCAGTGGGAGAACAGACTTGTCCCAATGATTTTTAAATGGGTATATTTATCCAAACTCAGCAGTGTGCAGTGTCTTGCAGTCATCACACTGGTGCTGTGGTAGCTGGAAGCTCATTGGTTTAGAGCAGGGCTACTCAGTGTGGTCCCACAAGGGCCGCTGCCCTGCAGTTTTTCAATCTCTCCCCGCTCCAACACACCTGACTCAAATGAATGAGTCATTGTGCAGAACTTGATAGGCTGTTGGATCCATTGAATTTGAGTCAGATGTGTTTAGAGTAGGGAGACATTGAAAACCTGTAACCTTGGGTTAGAGCATGTTTTTGCATGATGTTTGCAGGTTTTAATCAAATCCCATCTCACCAAATCTCTTTTTAACCCTTCTTCATTCCAATATTTTGCTCCAGATTTGAATTTCAGAACATTTCTTTTCCTTTGGTAGTAATGATGGCGAAGGAGAAACCACCCATTACTGTTGTTGGAGACGTCGGAGGCCGAATCGCCATCATTGTTGTAAGATCCGCAGTTTCACTCAGTCTCACATGAATGAGGGTTTCAACCAAAGACATTTAGGTTAACTAGTTGGGCCCTTGTATACTTGACATGTAATAGAACACTCCAAAGCCACTTTCTTAGGTCCGCCTGTCGTGACGGGTTCAGGTAAAGATCTTGAGCTACAGAGTGCACATCTTGTACATGTTGATTCAGAATATATTTCTAATATTTCTCCTTTACAAAAATCATAGCAAAGCCAAACATTATTGTTTGTCAGACATATTTAAGAAAAACTACTTTGGTTTAGTAATTATATACATTCAGGAAAATATTCTGTGACCCAATTTAATTTGATACATTTTTTAAATAATTTTTGTTCTTTTTTTTGTTTAAAGCCATGATAAAGAAAAACATGTTTGTCTCCGGTTTCCCTTCTTGCTCCCTAACCTTATGGTCTGTTGATCAGGATGATATCATAGACGATGTGGAGGACTTTGTCGCTGCAGCAGAAATCCTGAAGGAGAGGGGAGCCTACAAGATCTACATCATGGCCACACACGGCTTGCTGTCTGCAGAGGCACCAAGGCTTATAGAAGAGTCTGCTATCAATGAGGTAAAATAATCACGTTTGATTGGCAAGCATTTGTCTTCATTCTTTGTACCTTTGATGTCATCCTATTATATACATCCATGTAACCCATTGTTGTCTTGTCAAAAAAAAGACAAGTCCTATCTTGCATATTTTCATTCTCTGTTTGTTAATCATTAATGCGTGTTGTAACGCTTTATTGCATTGGATAATATGTTAAAAGAGAATGAAAATGGAGACGGAATGGATGTAAATGTAAATAACCAACATAACTACAATACATACTTTCAGTTAGTAATATATTTTACTACATGACTTGGATTGAAAAATATGACACCTCATCATGATTATATACAGTTTATTATTAAGATCAGTAACAATGGCGGTTATTGTGAGAAGAGCATAAATATTTGATTAACATCTTTTAAAAGGTGTATAAAATTAAGTCAACACCATGAATGTTTTCTTAACCAAATTTAGAAGTGTTGTTATTCTTAAAGTGTGCAGAGATGTGGAGAAAGTTGAAAGAAATGGACTTTTGCTTCTTTTTGATGTCCTGTGCCTGTAGGTGGTGGTGACAAACACTGTTCCTCATGAGGTTCAGAAGCTTCAGTGTCCAAAAATCAAAACTGTGGACGTCAGTATGATCCTGGCTGAGGCGATCCGGCGCATTCACAACGGAGAGTCCATGGCCTATCTGTTCCGCAACATCGCTGTGGATGACTGAGACAACACACGGACTGTTTAGATCACAAGCACATACAAAGTAAACCTTTCCAGACACATAGACTTAGGACAGATAATCTAGTCTCTGCTTTAGGCTGTTGTTCCTGTTTTTGCTTTTTACTTAGTAGCTTAACCGCTTTACCATTTGACATGTGTGACGTATAAAGCACGTCTGTTACACAGAAGTCTGTACATGCATCCTCTGATAAAAAATGGAAAAAAACCTTGAAGGGCACAAATGATTTATCATGTGATGTGCAGCCTCTCTGTTTTGCTGCAGAATATGACAAATAAAGCTATTGTTCTTGGAAGAGGAAGGTAAAGTCTTGTTTTTTTTTCTTTACATGAAAGTATGACAGCTGTCTTAATCAGGTATAATTATAGGTTTTACAGTTTAAGTGTGAGGAAATTTCAGGAACTAGGAAAAACTGCAGCACGGTGGCTTCACACCTGAACCCAAACTTTCAGTAGCGCTTTCAGTCCCCTCTCAGGCTGCCTGCTTTGTGAAGCATGGAGAAGTATTTAATGTGACATTGCAGCATCCAGCTACAGTTAGATTGATATACTCATCATTATGTTATTAGACTTTACATTATTTCAGAGATCTGTGGTCTGTGGGCAGTTTTAAAAAAATTTTGTTTTATGTTTGGTATATTTATCACGGGGCTAGTCAGGAAGTGAAATGCAGAGAAAAACTGATTTGGTATCATGCATGCAAGCTGCTTGATTATTCATTTGAACTTATTCTGTAGGTCAAAAACAACTTGCAGAAAAAGATTTAAAACTTTTATGTGCCACTCAAAGTAAAAACCAATTTTAATATTTTAGATGCACAAATCAGGAACTTTGCCATCCATAAGATTTTATTTTTAGTTCAGTTCAAACGTGAATATCTTTCATTCATGATTTCGGTAGAATAAATATCAGTACAGTAACACATGAGCCATAATATTCTATGGTAAACCTTTGGAAATGAGAAATTCTGTTTTAAGCTTAGCACAATGATAGAAGCTGAAAAGCAGCCGTAAAACATGTTGTCGTTCTGTGAACAGACCTAAATATGCTTTGTTCCATGCAGACATTTCACGAAACTGTTGTTTCTGTCTAGGACCCTGAACTTGTTCCAAACGCCTCAGAGTCTTTTTAATCTGCTGAGGAGCTTTGACCAAGTCCAGGGGCCGAGACATCAGAGGAAATCTGTTAGGATAGTATGAATGGCCACCTTCGCTGCAGCCATCATCTCCTTCAAGCACCAGTCGGCTCCCAAAGAGGTTTTCTGAAAGATTTCAGATTGACAATCCCCAAATATTTCCAATGTTTCAAAGTAAATATGTAACAAGATGACAAATCCACACACCTGCATGACTGAGAAGCTGCCAGGTCTCCTTTTTCTTCACAAGTGAGCAGACCTCAGTACGGAAGAATGTTTAAATGTGAACTGAAAGAGGAACTGCCCTCAAACGTTTACCCGGCCACTTCCTCAAAATATAACAGGAAGCTTAGTCTAATCTGATGGACTGGAGTGTTAGTGGGGTGTGTGTTTGGACCTGAGCACAACTGTCTGCTGCCATCCAGGTTACATTCAGCGGAACCTTGCACATCTGTTTCAGGAACTGAATACAGACTCTTTTTTTTTTTCTTTTGTCGTCCGGCTCAACTGGAGTACAGCTGGATTGCTAAGTATTCAAAGTTTGTGGTGTTCAAGAACAGTTTGGTGTGTGAATAAAGTGTGCTGATGTATGAAGTGATAGGCCTCAAAAACCGTTACCTTTAGGTTTGATTTCTGCTTGGAATACAAAAATGTCACGCAAAAATATTTTCTTAGATACCTTAGATGTGTACAAGAGAACTCACCGTCTTTGCCCCTGATTTCTTTTTGGACAGATCATGTAACAATAAGCTGGTGGATCCATTTCATTTGAATCTGGTGTGTTCGGAGCAGGAAAACATCAAAAACCTGCAGGATTGTGGCTCTCAGGGACCAGAGTTTCAGGTCCCTGCCTTAATACTTTAAATCACTGTTAGTCAAATGAGGGTACAGGTATCTAGTGGGGTATGTGGAGGCACTCCAGGTGGTACACGAGAAAATATAAAAATAGCAAAAGTAGTGTTCATGTAAACATCCATTGATAATGTTCTAAATATTTTAATGAAATAGTCTTTATTTTATCAATCCTGAATTGGGAAATTTGGCTCTGTATTTTATCCATCTCTTGTAGAACAGTGGGCTGACATGTTGTATGGGGGGGGGTGGGGGGGGGTGTTAAGGTCCTTGCTCAGGGGTCTAGAGTGGTTCACCTCTGTTGGCAATCTGGGACTCAAAATGTAAGCCTGTACATAAAGATATTCACTATTCTGTATAACAAACCCAGGTTGACGACATAACATGTATTTTGCTTTATTTTTAACTGTTTTATTCTGTGAAGCAGCTTTGAGTTTCTTTTGAAAAGTGCTTTATAAATAAAAATTATAGTAATTATTATTATTATAACAGGATTTTGACGCATTTTGGTTCATACCAAATGATGTCACCTGTCAATCACTTGTTAGTGCGAAAACTTGAAACATGGTTGAAGCGTAGCAGTGATGCTGAAAACACAGTCATGAACCAAAGAAGGCAAAAAAAATAATAATAATTCTGCTGCTGTTGATTTCCATCCACAAACTGCAGCCCAGTGTGGAAATCCACAACTTGTTGCTTTTGTTTGATACGTTATTAGTAACAATATTTATGAATACATTCTAACAGGAGAGGACATATTTACAATTGTATAAAAACAAAATAAATACATTAAAGGAAAAAGACTGGAATGAAATCAAACATTAAAAAGATAAATATTAATAGATAAAAATAAATAAATAGGATTAATATAAGTGCATAAATTAAGACTAAATAAAAGCAAATATATCAAATTAATTAGATATAAAGAAATTAAATAAACAAAGCCCACAAGTATTTTGTTGCAAATTTGCTACAACGGGTTAATGTCAAGGGGTTATCTGAAATATGTTTTTATTCAAATAATATCAATTTTTGAGTGTTTTTTCAATTACAATTTTTTTTTAATAACTAATTATTGCAAAAAAGGTTATTCCACGGGGGGTATGAAGCTGAAAAAAGTTTGAGAAACACTGTTTTAAATGGATTGAATGTAGTGTGTGTTTTTTACCAACAGATGGCAACAAAGATCCTGAAATAAGGTTCATTCAGTTGCGAAACGATTTTGCATAGTTCAGTTAAGTCAACACTAACAGGCTGTTTACAAGTTTGTTTTTATATGATGAAATGAATATAATCAGACGAAAAACAATGGACTAATGTTGATAAGTACTATGTTTATTAATCATATTTTCTGGCTGCTTCTAGTTGTACTGAACTAATGAAGACTGCCAGAAATAACAATTTATCAGAAGGTATTTCTTGGCTCTATAACTACAACCCAAATTTCATATATTTACTGATTCTGCTTTTTGGGCCCTGGTTTTAACCATATTATGTAAAGTAGTTTTTTCTTTTAGTGATATTTCTTCGGACTTTCAGTGCCAGTGAAAAAGGCAGCTCTCATGTCAAAATTCATTATTTCATTGTAGGTTTTAAATCATTTATTTAAACACAGATGATGTAAATAGCTCTGTTTACTAACAGGATAATCCAATGACATGAATTAATGATGAAGCTATTGTTTCAACATATTATTTATCTGTTATACACCCATTACACACCATAATCTGTTTTACATAATTATTTATTTATTACTTAGTATTTTCTATTTACATTAAAAACTTCACACACATTTTGTTTTTGTGTTTTTCCTTTTATTTCACATTTACATCAAGATTGCATGTCCAGAACATTTGTGAATAAGTGCCTACATAAAAAAAACACGAGTATTTTTATAGCTAAAATGTATAAAAAGACAACAAAAGGTTTTAAATTCCAAAAAGAATAGTGCATTTACAGTTTTTACAGTATATCACCACTTTTAAAGACATATAGGTAATGCCATGCTCAATAAAAATAAAAGAAATTACAATTCAAAAAAATGTAAACGTATGATGGGCTACGTCTGATTTCCTAAATTAATAAATGAAACATACAAGTTTTACAAATGACACAGACACTTTCTGTCTGATAGAAAATGTTACTTTGAATTCAAAAGCTATAAATTGATCTAAACACCAGCAGCATGTCACCAAGAAAAGCAGCAACAACAATACGTTAAGTTAAACAACTGAGTAGTTATAATATGGCCAAGCATCACTATTTTTAGTTTCCATCCTCATTCTCTGAGTTGAGAACTAAATAATGTCTTTGTTGGTCCAGGATCACAGTCAGGCATTTCTTTAACTGATAATGGATTTCTTTCCCGTCTATTTTCTCTTTTTTTCTCATCGTCTCTGTCCAGCAGAACTCTACATCCTCGTCCAGCTCGTTGCTTCCTACCTCTGCCTCTCATTACGACAGAATACAGCTGTTGGTTTTGTTCATGGGCGGCCGAAAGTCGGTGTCTTTGGGAAAGGTCTCCCTGCGTCTGCGGAGCGCCGGGCTGAGGCGACTGGGAAGGTTCACCTGCTGCAGAAGCTCTTTGAACACCTCCATCACGTTGGCGTTCTCCTTCGCAGAAGCTTCCAGGTAACTGTTGTTCCAGTCCATCTCCACGGTCGCCAGCACATCCTCGGTCGACACTTGACGCTCCTCCTCTCGGTCCACCTTGTTCCCCACCACCACGATCGGCGTGTACTTGTCCTCCTTGATCTCCAGAATCTCGTCTCTGAGACTCTTGACAGCCTCCAGTGACTCGGGGTCATCCACGGCGTACACCAGAGCGAAGGCGTCGCTGTTTTGGATGGAGAGCTTGCGCATGGCAGGGAAGGAGTAGCTGCCACTGGTGTCTAAGATCTCCACGGTGACTTTCACCCCACCAATGTCATACTCTTTGCTGTGCAGCTCTTCCACGGTGCGTCTGTGTTTTGGCTCAAAAGAGTCTTGGAGGAAGCGTCTGATCAGGGCGGTCTTGCCAACCCCTGCTGCTCCAAGAAATACAACACGCACCTGCGTCTTCTCCTTCACCTCAAGAGACATATCTGCGTCTTTTTTGGACAAAGTTGAAATGCCCCCCAAAAAGGTTCAGAGTGCTATTACTTCCTCTCAGCAGTTACAAAAACTACAAGTGTTAACACCTTTCACTGGCTTTTTAAATGATTTTCCATGAAAGTCTCCGTATGAGAGTCTTCTTCTTGCCTTCCTTTGTTTTCTTACGTGATGGATATTTCAACTGATGCTGGCTCACTGTTCAGCTGCTCAAAGTTGCCTATTAAATTCCTGTCATCTGACACACTGTGTTTTATGCCTGTTTTTGTGTGTTTATGAGAGAGCGAGAAACAGATCCTGCGACCAATCAGGACAGGACAGCCTGTTGAAGTATACACGCAGGTGGCCAATGATAGCAGGGCATGCAAATCAGTGTATGACCGCTTCAGGAAGAGAGAAGATGATCGTTAATATTCTGAAAGAACATCACAGAAAGTACAGCCTGATTAAAATACCAGATAGTCTGACAGTATCTCAGAAGAAACACATCATTCTTTTGCCTCTTTTTAAACAGTATAAGAAAATGAATAAATAAATGCAAAAACCAGAGGGTTTCATGGTTCCTCTGATTTAGAAAACCATAATTGTCAGAATAAATATCTGATTGATTGATATAGACTGTTTAAGATCATTTTCTGCAATTAATAATCTGATAGTGTAAGCAATGCTTAATAACAATTAATATACAGATGATTATTTAAATAATCACCACTAGTAGAATTAATAGAGAAGATTTAGGTTTTTCTGTGCTTGGATTATTCTAAAGGTCAGTTTCCAGACTGGTAAAATGCATCATACAGGGCGTTCAACCATCTGCACACAGCATCATACAATACAAGAATTTATGAAGAAGATGAAAAGCCAAAGTATTAATAACAAAAAATTGATAAAGATACAATTTAAATAAAAATTGCATTCATTAACAAATAATAACAACGTTTTCTGTGCCTGTATTTAAGTCAAAAGTTCATTTGAACACGGAGGAGTCAAGATTGTTTCATTTTTGGAGCCAGTCTCAGTTTGCTGCTAATTTCTACATAATTACAATGAGCTAAACATACAAAATAGGAAAAAAGAATAAAAGAAAAGAAAAGCAAACATCAAGGGCCTTCGTAAGGTGGTTCCACCAGACCAGCTTTCATGAGTCCTTTGCACTGATACTGTATCTTAAGAGGGATGGAAAACAAGTTTTTTCCCCAAATCATTTTGATACATAGTGCTTTGATTTCCTGTAGAGGAATGAAAATGGTTTATAGAAAAAAAGGTATAGAATTATACATACAGTGCCAGTCAAAAGTTTGGACACACTTTCCCATTAAATCTAATGGGGAAATCAAGATTCAGTTGATTATATATGGGCTTCAAGGGCAGACTCAGCAATACTCAACAGTTGACACAAAAGCTCTGTCATGGACATGCATGGGCTGTTCTCTCCATATTTATTCATCATCTAAGCAGGTACAAGGTCTGAAGTTCAATTCAAGTGTGACATTTGCATCTGAAAGCTGCTGCTGTGAAGCCACAAATGAGCTCTTAGTGCAAGTGAAACGGGCCATCATTAGGCTCCAGAAACTGAAATAAAAACCCGTTAGAGACACAGCAGGAGGCAAGGCAAGGCAAGGCAAGTTTATTTGTATAGCACATTTTCAGGTTCAGGACAATTCAAAGTGCTTTACATAAAACATT
>JAOXYM010000004.1:5496540-5507162 GCA_028567055.1 Leptatherina wallacei | reverse complement strand
TCCAGGAGGGGGCCCCGGTGACCCGCATCCGGGCAAGGGAAACCTGGGTCCAATACTAGTCTCCATCATAAGGGCCTACATTTTCCATGAACATTATTCCATGATGTATCATCCACGCATTGGCTGTGTGCTTACTGTAGTACCTGGTAGTGTTTATGAGCTGCTGCCTAAACAAAGCGCAGCTGAATGAGGAACGAGGGAGACATGTAAAAGAAAAATATAAAATCTGGCTCTAATTAAAATCTGTCTGCAGAATACAGCAGTGTAGTAGGGTATTAAAGTTTGGGCATGGCAGTTACAGTCTGGTGTTATACTTACTGTGGTAATGTTGCTATAATAAGGCAGCCAGAAGTTCCGCAAACTGCACAAAGTGCCCTTATTTTTCACAGAGCGCCTGCACCCCAAATTATCTGTGCACAAAACTGACAGGCAGCACTCCTCCTTTTACCTCCTTCCTGAAAAGACAAAAATGGCTTGTTTCTGAAAATTCCTGATTACTTTAAAAATCTTATTTACTCTTCTGAATTATGGAGGTCACCATTATTTTATTTGCACATTGCATTCATTATGTATGAGGGTTGTGCTCTAGACTAGAATACATGGAGGAGAAGGTAAATGCAACTTGCTTGTGGAAAGTTTTTCTTAAACCGTGGATCCACAGGTACAATGCTTCACAGAGCTGCTCTTGGTTTCAGTTTCCAATCAAAAGAAAACAAAAACAGCAACGTGAGTCTTTGCCGTTTTCTGAGCAATAAGAAGAAGAGAGTTGAATGGGGTAGAGTCTGTATACAAGGCACAACTTCCCAAAGATCCACGTTTATGTTCTCCTCACTTCTCTTTTTGGTCAAATTATGGACCACAGATGCTACTGGAGCTAACAGGGCTAGTGAGGCTGAAACTAACAACAGGACAATAACGAGACACCAGACAGCAGTTCAGGCTGACGGCAAAAAACACGGAAAGTCTTCACCAATATGTCCTGCTTCATTCCCTCACTCGCAAACAAGACGCAAAGATATCGAACTCCTCCACTTGGGGAACGATCTTATTTCCAACCTGGAGAAGACACTCTGCCCTTTTCAGGTTGAGGACAATGGTCTCCAATTTGGAGGTGCTGATTTTCATCCCAATCGCTCCAGCAAGAGTTGGAGATCATGGCCTGATGAAGCCAACAGAACTACTGCATCTACAAAAAGCAGAGACCGTATCATGAGGCCACCAAACCACACCCCCTGCACACCTTGGCTGCACCTGTATCTTTTGTCCATAAAAGTTATGAATAGAATTGGTGACAAAGGGCAGTCTTGGTGTAGTTCTGTTCTCACAGATAACAAGTCTGACTTACTGCCGGCAATGCGGACCAAGCTTAGGCACCGGCAGGACAGGCACTGGACAGCTCATAGAAGGGGCTCAGGTACTCCACTCACCCGAAGCAACCCCCACAGGTATCCCTCGGGGAAACGGTTGAATGCCTTCTCCAAAGCTACAAAACACAGGTAGACTATTTGGGTAAACTCCCATGCCCCTGCAGATGGTTTAGTACTGGTCACGGATACATTCTGTTCTATTCTAAGAGTGTATGGAAGAGTGTGTTTGTTCTGCATATTTACTCTCTGACATTTGCCATGCTGTTTTGAAGGACCCCTCTCTCTAGGGGTGTCCTCAGTTTTCATTAGGTACATTCAGTTTTTAGTTGCCATTGGATACCATATTCAAGGCAAAATAATTGTTTAACAAGATCATTCATTCAATTTCTATATTGCTTCGTTCAATTCAGGATCGCAGGCGGCTGGAGCCTATCCCCGTAAATCTATTGCAGGATAAAATAATGTGGGAAATATAGCCCAATAGGTAAAAATCAGTGGATAATCTGGTCTGACCAATGTAGCCCAATGTAGTAATACAGCAAGATTGCAACAAGACCACAAGAAACCCAATATAGAAGCTGCATAATAATGATGGCAATGTAATCAT
Organism: Leptatherina wallacei; assembly: GCA_028567055.1. Lineage (NCBI taxonomy): Eukaryota > Metazoa > Chordata > Actinopteri > Atheriniformes > Atherinidae > Leptatherina > Leptatherina wallacei. The sequence goes on along the minus strand of JAOXYM010000004.1, from coordinate 5,505,188 downwards.
CTTATTTGTGGATGCTATTTTGCTTGTTTCCTTGGTTACATGTCACAGCACGTCAGGATAAAATACTGTATAGCCCCTGTCAGACTAGCTCTGAAAAGTGGTAATAGTGCGGACTTTATCTTTTATACTCAGAGCTGTAGCGGACCTTTACTGGCTAGCACCCATGTCATAATGTTGTGGCACCTTGTTTTGACAGAATGCACAAGAAATGTTCTGGACAGGTTGCAAAACAAAGACTTGCTATCCTGTTTCGCCAATCAACCTATCCGGAACATTTCCTGATATCTGAACGTGGCCGGGACATAGGAAGTCCGCGAGGAAGCAATATGTTTGAAAAGACAACTCTGGTTAAAGAGCAGATGAACTTTACCGCAAAATATTCTGCAATGCAAGTCTCAAAGTGGCTTATAAGTCGTTCTATCAATTTTTACTTTAAGCTATCATGAATATGCACTTAAGTTAACCATCACACAACCTCTGCCATGAACTTGTCTTGTTTCTGTTATTTACTCTAACACAGGTTCACGTAAACAAAGTTGATGTGAACTTTGAAACTACTTCAACATTTTCTTGACCTGCCAGCCTGTCATTATGGTGGTTTTGGAAGTCAGGGAAGCGAGGGTGTCAAAATAAATCAAAATCTCTGTCTCTGCAACTTTAGTGAAGCATGATTAACTTGTCTCCCCTTATTGCCCTGGGTAACCATCTAGGTCAGATAAGTAAAGATAACATACAGAAAATTGAGCATGAAGGTGAATAAATAGAAAAGTTTGACATCAGTTTTCAGTTCAAGCTTTTTAGGGAACATCACTTGGAACAACAATTGCATCATGGAGCGTATGGGTGCAATCATCTGATGCTGACAAAAACACTGCAAACTGTTACAGATATCCATAAAACATAACATACTGTTCCTCCATGCATAAAAAAGAGGAATATACATCCAACCATATTTTATTTCACTGAAAATCATCATTATTTTGAAGTCATTGCCATGCACTTCACTAGATTGTACTACACATGCATGTATTTTCACATTCATTTGGATGCTAATATAGACATACTGCTAAATAATAGCAAGAAATCTCTGCCAAAAAAGTGTCTGAGAAAAACTGGAAAAGTGGAAAAATGGAAAAACTAAAGCTAAAAATAAACTAGAGAACATCTTGTAAATTAAACGGCTTCTGGATTCATAAAAGTGACATTGTGTTATTTCCCTCTGAAAAGGTATTTATAAAAGCACATTCTGTCATGGTAACACAAACATACACACCAAGGCTTACAAGATAACTATAGCAGCCTTGTGGCTTTCAAGAACCCACATACCCTCTTCCACCATCACTCTGCATGTCCTTAAACATCAATCAAGCATAAATATCAAATGTCAAACACAGAAAATCTTTCTGTGACTTGATCATGGCGGCAGTGCATTTTGTGTGTGTATGTGTTTCTCTTTGCAGCTACACATATGTGTTTTCATGACCCAAAGCTCTGAAGTCTTAATCCATCTGGAAAGCTCCGCAGGGTTTCTGTGAAAAGAGGCAGGTCATATTGATTGAATCTCAGAAACTTCTTGTTGGAGAGAGGTGAGAATAACCTCCATCAAGCTCCGTAGACCTCTTTAACCTCAATTATCCTGCTGGTATCTGAGTATTTGGAGGGCACAGAAAAGTTATACTGACATTGTGATTTTTTTCTCTGCATGTGTTCCTGTTTATACAGCCATGACTTTTACTTAAAATGTGTGGCCTACCATATCATAAACATGAACAAATTACATTCATATTAATCTCTCACTGCAGGTTATTTAAAGTTTTTTGGTGTTGCTGTTGAAGTCCGGGTGTACATTTGATTGTTTTTTTTGGTCGTTGTTCTTTTCAAAGAATCTCTCCTTTAATGTTTAATAATGTTTTTTTTATTATTATTATTGTGTTGTGTCCATAGATTTGTTGCTTTGCACATTCTTGTTTGTAATTTCAGACATTTTTTACATAGCACAAAAGTTATCTGCTAAAATGCCAAAACAATCACAAGAAGAGCAGATCAACGTGTACAGTCTTGGTGTGAATCAAAGGAAAAAGTGTTTGGCTGAAGCGATGTTGCATGTGTCTGGGTGTTGAATTAGAAGTTGTGACTCATGAACTGTCACAGGATGTGACTAAGATCCAGAGACATCACTCTGCTCAATGACCTACTTAGTTACATGAAGAGATTTATCTTGCAAAACAGCAAGAGGCGGACAAAGTATTCTGTGTCATGTTTCTTAAACTGCAGGACGGTGAACAGAAGTACGAGGATCTGCTCTGGCAGATAAAACATTATGGTTGTACAGAAAAGAGAGATGTATGTGAAAGTGTATATTTTTGTACTAGTCTGTTCATGCATACAAATTTCCTCCTCCAGAGACAATGATAATTGGGTTGTACTTAAAGAATGCCTTCAGAACATTGCTTTATATTCACAAGAGATTATACAGTGTTTTTCTCCTTCACCTACTCTTACAAACTCCCATACAGTTCTTTTTATGTATGTTCCACATGCAATACTTTTTTCTCTGCCATCACACACCAATGACCATATCGGGAGCAAAGTGAGGATCACTGTCCTGCCCAGGGACACTTAAAGGGGTGAAGAAAATGGAAACTGAACCTCTAACCTCAACAACACTGCCTTTTGTTATTTATGTCTATTGATGTTATATCACATTTGAAGTTCATTGATCTTTCACAAACCTTAATTTGTCCAGGCTTGACTGAAGAAAGCTGCATATAAGACTGTCAAAACGGTGCTCAAGAGCAGTTTATGTCAAGTTTCTGGTTGAATATGAGTGGCAGGGCCAAAGAGGTTCTTGAACCCACAATCTCCCTGGTGAAAGTCATGTGCGCTGACCAGTCAGCCAAAGGAATATCCTAAGTATCCTAAGTAGCCTGGGCACATGATAAATCGGAGGCATAGTGACAGAACTGTCACATATGAATTAATTGTGTGAGTAACATAGTGAAAAAAACCTCAATGTCATGTACCACATGTGTCAGTGGTTTAATTGCTGAGGCTGATAGATTTACTGCGGTTTAAGCTAATATAAATACAGTGTCTGTATCTCTTCTGACATTTCTTAAAATTTTGGATGGTAGTGTTAATTTAAAAGAAAAAACACATGGGGAAGTGGAAATAACAAAGAAAATAGAGCAGCACAAATCAGTCCCTCCAGGAATTCTCGAGGGACTGATTTTGCTGTTTTCTAAAGTTTTATAAAAAATTCAGCCAGTCATCACTTTATGCAACTTCGCAGCGCTCCTTCACCTTAACTAATATAAATTTTGCTTCCCTGTTTCTGGTTGAACATGTAGACTTGTGAGAAAGAAATGTGTCCAGAATTCTGCATGACAGTTGAGGTAAACTGTAAACATAATCTTATATTTGAGTTAGTCATTTATAGATTCAGAAATTGAATTAGCTAAAAGAAAACGTAGTGCTTGCCAATAACTGATTAAATTTTGAACTATGCACAGAAATAGATCTGAACAAAATGTCACTGTGTGTTCCCATAAACAGAGATGTCCTAGAAAATTTAACACTGTATGCCTTATACTTCATACATTTCTCATGCTGAAATCAGAAATTGTGCACAGAGAATGAGTCATTGCCAAGAGATGGAAAGTGAAAATAAAGTTCAGTCACACTTTCTGTGCTTTGATTTAACAATATTATATGTTCCATCGTTTTTAGAATGGCTTTAAATAGTTTCTGCCATTTTAGGACTGTGGTACCGTTTGCAGAGTGAGCCATCTCCATTTAAAGGTTCATAAAAGTTCAAAGGCAGTATAATGAGATCTGTTTCTCATTATATTTGAGAACCACTTTAGACACAGTCATCAAATATTTTCATCACTTCTTCATCCTACACCCTCAGTCCCTTCAAACTAATCGGATTCAGTTGGAAATAGGTATGCTGTACTCAGATCAAATGGATACAGTCTTTTTATTAGTACAAGAAAACACAGTGACAATAGCATATTATGACAGCACCATTCTGGATTTCAAGCATGCTGATTTTTGTGTGCAGAAAAACAAAAAGAAAGACAATTTAATAATTTGATGTTTGCGCTTTAGGAGGGCTATAGTCATATTGAGTTTGTCTACAAATGTTGTGAGAGAAAAATGCAGCTTTGCTTTTACTTAAACACATTACCAACCAATCAGAAGTTGAGTGTGACTTGGAAAAATTGTTGTTGAGACATTCAGCTGCAGTCTAGACTGATTGTAGACCACACATATAGATATAGATAGAGCAGAGACGTTTTCTTATTTGGATGGAGTTGAAGTTTGTGATGCCTGGTTCTTATCGGTTATTGACACAACATATTTTGCGACACATGCTCTCTGCCCACCAGTGGGAGTGTGTTTACCTGCGTGTGGGCGGACACGAGTCTGAGTGCTTGCACGTCGAGCTTGTGCAAGCTTGTACAGTCAGAATTGACAAGGTGTCATTTAAATAAGATAAATCCCATCAGACTGTTTAGTTTTTAAACACTGACAGTCAGCGTGGATGGAAGAAGTGTTCAGAGACGGTTGCCTGGTGTTGATGAAGTTAGCTTCTGATTTGTGATTTACACAAAGGCTAATTCCACTGGTTTTTGGGGGACTTTGACCACATTAGCCCATGTCTTGCTGAAAAACTACAAATCTTAAGATGTTAAAATCTGGACTGAATTATTCTACAGAGCTTTTAAATTCTTTAACACACAGTTTCTGATTTGTGTAACCTTTATTCTATTTATGAAAATGCATAAAAAGGTAATTTCATCTATTTATGCATTGTTTGCAACTAGATCACATCAGACCTGTGATCAATTGACCGACCAACTGACCGAACTACCTACCTACCTACCTACCTACCTACCTACCTACCTACCTACCTACCTAATATCTTTACTTCTAATATCAGGGGATTATGAAAAATACATGCAATATTCTCTAAAATGGTAAAATGGGAAGTTCCTCGTGCCTTAGTGAGGGACACCTCATTTAAATCTAAGTTTGAATAGCCTAAATATTTAAAATGCTGTTCAGGGTTCACATTATTCTCAGGGGATTGTTTCTTCTCTCTCTTCTCTCCTGTCCTTGATCCGCTGCCTGTACCCTCTTTTTATCCCCCTGTTTACTTTCAGGATGCACTATAATCAAGGACACAGGGATGATCAACATCCACTTTCAGATGTGATTTGTCTTCTTGATGGTTTTGCTTCTTTTAGAGAAGAGGGTTCAAAGTCAACAGTTGTCTTCAAGAACGTTGAATGTAGAATGTGCTTTCAATTAAAGGCTCACACATTTTGCCTTTACTTTTCTGTTATTCAGTCATATAAAACACACAAACATTGTTACACGAATGACTGAGATTCTTACCTTAGATACATTAAAGCCTCATTATATAATAGCAAAATAGTCTTTTTCCATTTTCTGTTCCTTTTATTTATTGCTGGCTCAGTCATGTTCTCTCACTATGGAGCTAAAATCTCAGATATAAATATGATTATTGATGACAGCTGGAATTCATTCTACAGCTTTATTTTCATGTAACTTTTGTATTATGCACATTCACTCACTATATGTCATGTTTTACAGGAACACCTGAATTTTATTTATTTTGATACTATTTTAAACAAAAACTGCACAAAAAACGATGAAATAACAGTCGAAAACAGCCGACACATAAAACTGCATGTTTTGGTTTTCAGTCATTTGCCTCACATGAAGCATTCAAATTTTCACAAAAGGAAAAACATGTCAGGCAAATGTCTACATCATCTGTCATTTTTTTCAGAAAATAATAAACAATGACATTTCTTAAAACAGCAGCTGATCAGTGTAGGATTAAAATGCAAGAAATAAAAGTTATCAGTTGTTTTGTTAAAAGCGGCAAATAGAAACGTTTTTTCAGTTTTCAAGCCTGATTTAAAAGTGCCGAGAGTTTTAGAAGACCTACACAGATAATTAATCCTTATTAGTTTATTTCTTAATATTGTAGTTGCCCTTGTGTGAGGGCAGACTATTAGTTTTATGATTTCCGAGCTGCATAGAATGCAGCACAGCCAGCTGCAAGCTGCATGTCATGTAAGTTAGTTTCACTTTCTATTACTCTACCCGTGGACGGTTTGAGTCGCCTTCTCCTGCATTATCTGGAGCACTGAGTTGATAAAATGCCTCAGTCTTGTCCAGAAATCCGTCTTGCAGAACTTTAAAGCTGAACTGTCCGTGTAAAAGATCCATTTTGTGTCCGTTTCTGCTGCAACATATATATATAAATTATATATTTCCTGAGCTATATTTACTGAGCTAGTCAAAAGATTTCAGACATCTGCAATGTGAGTCTCTTTTCCAACTTGGCAAATACAACATTGGACTTCCAAGTATTTGTATTTCAGTTTAACTTTGAAACCGCTGCTTTGCACCAAGATGTTGCACATCTCCTATACAACTGTTTTGGAACCTGCAATTTGATCTGCACCCATCGGCTAGGGCAGAGACTTGAAGAAAATGGACAAACTAATCAGGAAGGCTGGTTCTGTGCAGGGATCAACTCTAGAGACCCTGGAGGTGATTGTACAGAGGGGAATGCTGGACAATTTGCTGACCATAATACACCACACACACCCTCTACACTACATAGGGAGGGGGAAAAGAGTGTGATTAGTGACAGGCTTCTTCAGTCTGCTGGAATACTAAAAGGTACATGAGGTCTTTTCTGCCAACAGCAATCAATCTGTTGAACAAGCCCTTTGAAATGAACCACTTTGAAATAACTAGAGAAAAATAACTTTTAAAGCTGATTAAAAATCCAACCCCTCCCTCCCTCACTTTTAAACGCATCATGTATTTCTACAACTGAGAGGAAATGTGAGGGCATGAAAGGACTCTCAAAACTCCTCATGCACACTCAAGATTATCCAAATGCAGATGCAATCTGTAATCTATGCATATGCTTTTCCAACACAAACATGACCACCACAGTACTGTTGAGGGTAAAATAGTTTTGTGTAGTTAGTATGTGTGCATAGGTGAAATTGTTTTACATCTGTTCAAATTACTCGATATTTCTTTGTAGATTCAAATGCATATTTAATACCCCAATATACTCACAAATTGATGTACACATTTATAAATAATATAATACATATTTGTAACTGTTGGGAGAAAATTTCACTCCATACAGGACTTCACACTGTGATCGTTAGATAAGGACAATCACATTTTATTCACATTAAGACAAAATCTTGTGCTGTATATTCAGTTCAGTGCATATGGAACATCAGCCATAACACACAGTTTACAGGCTGATGCTTCTTCCTCTCCTTATCTTTCACTGATTCAGTTTCTCCTGTAATACAATAATAACCCCAACGTTTCAGTTCACTCCAACCTCTTGGAGTCTTTCCTTTTAGGAGTCTGTTTCCACACTGAATGCCATAAAAGGGATCAGTATGAAAAGAATTATACAACTACATTAAAATGAAGAGAAGACATTGTTTATAGCAGTGATGCACTCTGTTTGGCTACATACAGGGATGAAAGTGACGTTAATTACGCCTCCAGCACTGTCGCCTGAGATATTTACAGAATCGGCACAAACATTTTTGTGCATTCAGTGTTTGAGCTGCTTTATGTGCAGCTATGACCCACTGTCCCAGTTAGGAAAAATTAAGTTGTGACAGCATGTCAGTGTTCGGGAAAGGAAATAAACTGAGTACATTTGCTCAGGGGCTCCACAGATGCATAGGATTTGTGATTTCTGCTACCCTTTAGATGAACTGCGTGCAGTTTTAGTGGAATATGTACTTTTAAAATTCTATTACCACATCACATATTTGTCACCTGTTTGGATTAACACGTTACATTGAACTACACCCCCCCACCCCCCCACCCCCATTATACAGTACATCGGCTCAGGTTCAGCCAACCATACCATAAAAGTAATAATTACATATTGACACATATATAACAATCATTGTCAGTATATTAATGGACAGAGCCTCCATCACGTGACCCGTAGGTTTCTGAAGAGCAGAATTGAAGCTTGTTGGGTGGTTCCCTTCGTCGCCATCTTGGCCGCATCACAAGTCTCATCACTCCCGGAAAATACAACAATGGGTGAAGAGGTGCTACTGAGAGGCGGGCTGTGAGCATGGGGATGGATGATTTACACCCATCAAACTCTGAGATCAAAGATAACAAGTTAATCCGGAACTAACGGGAGTTAACCAGCTAAAATCTAACAGCTTAGGGCGGCAGTGGCTCAGGTGGTAGAGCAGATTGTCCAATAACCAGAAGGTTGGCAGTTCAAATCCTGCTTCCCCCAGTCAACTGTCGTTGTGTCCTTGGGCAAGACACTTCACCTACCTTGCCTCCAGTGTTGACACCACTGTTGTATGAATGTGTGAATGTTCGGTGTTGGTCAGAGATGCCGTTGGCGCACATTGGCAGCCATGTTTCTGTCAGTCTGTCCCAGGGCTGTGGCTACACATGTAGCTTACCATCACCAAGTATGAATGAATAATTGGATTCAATGTAAAGTATCTTTGAGTGTCTAGAAAAGTGCCACCCCTCCTGGACTTCACCACCCAGATGAAAGAACTTGTTAAAGAAGCTAC
>JAOXYM010000004.1:5412179-5422328 GCA_028567055.1 Leptatherina wallacei | reverse complement strand
ATAATAATAATAATAATAATAATAATAATAATAATAATAATAATAATAATAATAATACTACTACTAATAATAATAATAATATGACCAAATAGATAGATAAGTTATAAAGTTGTTAAATTAATGGAAAAAAAAGCTTTCAAATGTAGTTATTTTTCAGTGTGTACAGATTTTTGGAGAATCTTTTTTAATTTGGTTCCTGATCTAGGCTTTTGGATGTTCGTATAGTATTGAGTGAAAAGTGATCATGGTTTTGAGCCAAGGTTTTACGCAAATAGATTAATTCCATTTACCCCCTCATTCAAAGGTATTCATTTTGTTCGGTTTTAATGCATTTTTTTATTCGAGTTTAGTTGTTGGGCCTATAATGTTTTTGATGTTCATGATTTATGGAATTCAAAACCAATCAAATCAAGTTTTTATTCAGTCAAACAACCAGTCTTTTTTATGTTGTTTATTGTTGTGTGTGTGTGTGTGTGTATATAAGCGTCTTTTGTTCGAATTTAACAACTCCTCAGTAAAGTGTTATGCTGAAAAGACAAACCGGAAGCAGCAGGCTTCACGAGAAAAAAAGCAACCATATCTCCAGAAGTGAATGAATACACCTGCAGACTGGCCACGCTCGCGCTTGCCTTGCAGTGAAGTTAAATCCCTCACAAAGCGGGATTTTCCTCTCTCCGAATCCTATAGAGTGAAAGTGTAGAATACCTCCACGCACTTTTTCTCCCTTTCACATACTTGACCACAACGCCATTTTTCTTTCTTTTTTTTAAGGACTCACATCAGGCAGCTTTCGACAAAGAGCCCGCGGCGACTGCTCTCCTGCCTGACGACGGAGTCACGCTGTAAGAGCAGTTTTCATCCACAGAGAAGGAGACTTGCTCAATGAAACTTTCTTGCGGACCAGTTCAGGAGCGCATGGGTGCCGTTTTTATCTAAGAGCAGCCAGCTGACTGATGGTGTGAACCGCTGGATAGGACGTATGGAAGATGTTCGGTCCTTTTAATTCCCAGGTCGAGAGGTTAACAGCCATGTCAGGGGTCGCTAGTTTTGGAAAATGATTACTGGCAGCACCGACGGTAAAATAATGGTCAGAAGATGTCTAGTAACGTTCAGACCGTTCAGGTAAGAGACAAAGAGCTGACTCCGTCTTTTTCTTTCGTCTCCAGCATTGCAGCTTCTTACGTTTATTTATGTTTAACAAACATTTTGCCATTACTCGAATTTAAAGCAAGCTATCATTGCAATGAATGTCTACACAAAGGTTTGAAAATGTATAATGAAATGTAAAGCAAACTGGAGACGACGTATTTATACATGTGATTTTACTCATCTAATCACCCACACACCAGATGTTCCAGCCTGTGGTCCAGATGAGTTAGAGCTAAAACCATATGGATAGAGACGAGAAGCGGCAGTTAATCTCATAATCAACATCAACATAATCTGTTGTAATGTAAATACACTTGTACTTGCACAGTCAACAGAGCTTTAACTTAGTTTCTCTCTGCATGTATAGCTCCATTATCACTGCGTGGTTATGCTATGGTATAAATGGAACTTCAAACCACATTTGAAATAATCCATACTTTAAAACCCATTGAATTCTTCTCCACAAGCCGTTATTATATTATTTGCTTTTTAGATACACTAATGATCCACATAACCACGGACATGTGAGGTGATGACACTGATTATCTTATAACAAAGCAGCAAGAGAACGATTATTCTGTGAAGTTTTAAGCAGAGAAAAGGAAGATGGTGAAGGGGCAAGAAGCAGATGTGCAGAATACTAAGTGGTCCGAAGAGTAGCCTGCGAACCACAATGGTGTCATGAGAGCTCAAGGATCTCTGATACATTTCAAGGATTGAAGGCTGAACTTTTTGCTCCTGATCCTGTTGCAGAGATTTCAGTAAACATCAATTGCTGATTGTGGGAGAAAGTTATCATAACATAGTAAAGGTGGCCCCCTGCCAGTCAAAGTTCCATCGAAGAACGAGATGGCATTAGGCTTCATTATGGAAACAAATGCTCTGTGCAATGTTTTGCTGGGAATTCTTGCTGACCACATAAACTCCTCTCATTGAGTGCTGATTCATTAACTTAGATTGAAGCTCATAATTGCATGGATGCAGCCTGTCAGGATGTAATTAATTAAAAGAATTAAAAGTCTACATCATTTAAAAACTCCTTCCCTGAATCCATAGGTTGGTTAAGGTCGCGGGGATAGTTTCTTGGAAATCATTAGCTCTAACACCTACAACAGGGCCCCTCGATGCTTTGCAGAACTCTACTACCTAGAGGCTAAATCTGATAAGCCTGTGTGTGTAGGAAGCCAGTTAGCCGATAACACATCTCTCCCACTGATCCAATTAAAAGGAGCAGAGCATTTACTTTAAGCCTGTTAATTAAAGACTTGTCAGGCAGGACCAGGGCCTAATCTTTTCATATCACCTATCTGGCGCCACTTTGGAATAAAGACTAGATAATATGAGAGGAAATGATTGCCTTAGGACATCATCACACTAACTTCTCTACCCAAATAAGCAGTCTCTGTTGCTTTCAAACAAGGCTTACAGTTAACCCTTTGAAAGCTGAAAAGATGAGATTAGACTGACAAAAAAAAAAAAAACACCTTCAGCTGTAAAATCAACTTATCATATCTCTGACTCTTTGGGTTTTCTAGGAGAGGTAGGGTCAATGAATTTGTTTTTCATCACTCCCTTTTTTTTTTACTGACCAGATGGTCGTATAATAAGCATATAATCCACGTAGGTTTGAGTATTTTTGGATTATAACCTAATACTGATGCCAAATAATCCCTTGATCGTAATGATGTATGGGATTGGATTCACATGAGTTACTGTATTTCTGCTCACTGGACTCCTGACAATGATTGAACTCTTCAAATATATTCCACAATATGCCTTAAACAGGTGGGGATACGTACAGATTCCTAGACGAGACGAAGAAGAAGTAAATGAGAAAGCATGATGAATTATCATGTTTACTTTCAGTAGCTTCAAACCCTTTGATGTAAGCACTAATAAAATGGATTTTCCCTTGTTTTTTGTGTTAGTTAATAAAGAATGTTCCACAATGGAGCAATCACTTACTTGCTGGTTCTTGGATTTTGAAGCTATTTAATGTTATCTTTAATGGCCATGTGGACAGTCTCATTAGTGTTGCTTAATAGTGTTTCTGCCAACTGATTTCATGCACAGCACATCAGCTGGTCTCATGCACAGCGCAGGTCTCAGTCAGAGCGGGGGATGTCAGTTAGCTGGGAGAAACTGCCTGTTTAGTGGTGAATGTTTTTGCTACAAGCTTTAGCAGGCAGGATTAGATAAGTTTAATAGGTGTTTCTGTCAGAGTTTTCACCAACAGTGGAGGCAACAGACCACAGCAGCAGGGTTAATAAACTTCAGGAGCAAAAAGATCAGGAAAAGACTAGGAAAATAACTGGTTTTGTTGTTGCTGAATGCTCCTGTGGGCGCAGTGTTTAGTTCACCAAGAATTGCAGCCGCCACGTAAATGCAGCTAGACCAGGTTTGATCCCGACGTCTCTCTGGCCCACTGTCCCATCTATCTACTGAACAACATAAGACACTAGAGTACACAGAATGTTAGAATTATAACAACATAAAACACTTGTATACAAGGATCACAAACATTATACAAATAACTTAATACACATGTTTTCCAATTATATATAAATCCATTCATATATATGTGTATATATATATATATATATATATATATATATATATATATATATATATATGAAATAGAGGCACATGTTCTGCTTGTCTCACGATGTTATCTCAGCATAAAAACAACAGCATCAGGATGTCACATGAGAATAGGTCGTGTTACTAATGGTTAGCTAAATCATCTAAATCATGGCAAATTTGATACCGTGGCAAAAAAATATTTCTTCAACATATCCACCTTTATTAAAATATTGACTTCTTTACAATGGTGAAACCTGAACAAATAAATAAATGAAATATGCCTGCAGTGCGTTTTGCCTTCAAGTATTTAAAACAAGAATTGTTTTAAAAATGCCATGTTGAAAAGATGCTGCTAATGGAATTTCATAATGTGTTCTCCTATGACTCTGTGTTAGTTTGAAATGAATCAAATGAAGATACTAGTTGTTTAGAAAAGACTGAGAGGGTTTAACAGTGAAGCGTGCAGTCTTTGGACAACACATAGCTTCAAGCTTACTTATTTCTGGAGCATCATTACCGTTTTTATGGTGAATTCGGGGGTTATGACTTTATTCTCTATACAGAGATTTATCACATTTTAGACAGGATGCAGAAAAGTTTGGCAATGTGTTGAAGTGGTTAGATAACTGAAGCAAAGACAGTTGTTGTTTACTGATTGCACAGTATTGAACATTGCAGGATTTTTTAAGATGAAAGCTGAAATGAGGATGCAACTCTGCTTCTGTGCAGCTTGGCATCAGTTGCAGTTGATACACAACACCGGTGCCATGTCTAATGTACCGGCACACAGTGTGCCTGACAGCATATTTCACACGCTAGGCAGGTTTACCATAGCTAGGAATGTCTAAAAGCTGCAGTGTAGCTCTCTGGGTCTGTGGAGTGCACGATGTGTGGAAGTGTTTGTGGATGTAGCAGTCCGATGTGTTGGTGGAGCAGAGAGACACTACTCAGTTTGTGACAGAGCATCTTTAAATTGCTGCATGACAACAAGTCAGAGAAGCTGAATTTAGAGACGATGGTGATGGAGGCTCACTCTGTCTAGCACGCCAGATGGGCAAATGCCCTTTATTGATTTAGAATTATTGGCCACAATGTCTCTCATTTTAGATTTGGGCTTTAGTGAGTCTTTGAACTCAGAAATCTCCAATTTTCCATAAATGAACATGCGCTACCGGACCACATTTATAACAAGCTGTTATAAATGAATACTGATCAATTTGTTCCTCAAGGCAAGACTTTAAATTCTGTTTGGTTTTTTATATTCATATTTTGGGATGACAGCACAGAGTGGTGGAGAAGAGGAAGGATATAGAGGAAGAAGGCGAAAGTAGGGTGTGCATAAAAAAGAGTGAAATATAGACCAGGTAAGAAGAGGAAGAGAAAGAAGGTTATAATGCTGAGGCAGCTTCTGTTTCGCCCACAGTCACTGCAGTGGATTCCTGCAAGAGCTCACAAAAATGAGCAGCTTATTGAAGTAATGTTGCAAACTATATGAATTGATGGAGGTCTATAGTTTATGAGATTTTGTTTTTTGAAAGAGGGAAAAGAAGAATGCTGGAGGTGAAATAGAGAGAAATAGAAAGAAAAACAAACCCTGGATAAACTATCAGGACAAAGCAGGAGAGAAGGCTTAGATGTTTCCCAGAGATAAAACTGAATGAGCTGTTTCCACAGGCACAAAACATATTACTGCTATATTTTGCACATGCAGATAATTTTTTATTCCTGAAAAATGACTACAGTCGTTCCACTTACATTAAAACCTTTTCCAGGGCGTGTTTTGATTTTATCTGTAGCTGTAGTGCAGCAGAAGTAACCGAGGGCTTTCAAATGATTGATCTTGTAATATTTTGCATCGCACTTTTCGTAAACATGCCGGCTTAAATGTGAAAAAAATAAAGGAAGACGGTGGATTTGGTTACAAAAAAGAAACACAATGCTTCATGTTTGGAAGTATTATGATTAATAACAGAAAAAAGATCTGTTTTATAGACCTAGCCTGACACAACAGATGGTTTGTTTCCCAGAACTACAGAAATCATTTGGAAAAGGCCAGACACTTAAAAAATATATTTTTTTTTACAGGTAATAGAATGAATATCTGCTGCCACAAGTAAACTTCACATCTAAACTTCAAGTGATTTATCGGAAAACTAATAAAAAATAAATAAAATTATCTAATTTCCTTGGCTCCTTTGCTTTTTGCATGAATGTAGCCCCAACCAAAGTCATTTAAGGTTTCCCTTTCTTCTCAAACAAGTTTATGTCCTTTTATTAAGAAATGAAACAGCCTGATGTTATTTATTTACACAACAGCGTACCGTTTCTGTCTCTGTGCTCTCTGTATAATGTACAGTGCACACACACAGACACGTGCACACACACAAGTGAGCACATTCCCACCAGCAGATAGAGTGCGCATCGAAAAATATGTTGCAAGAACTGCATCCCTACCGAGAATTGCATGCCCATGCTAACGACTGATAATTCAGCATCCATCTTGCATACCTGTTACCTGTTTTCCATCGTAACTACTGAGGGCCCCCACAGTCACTGCACAGAACTTTTTCTTGTCTTCTATTGTTCTGATAATGTCCTCTTACATTTCTTTGATGAATCAGCCATGGTGCACGTTCAAAACAGCCAGTGTGTTGATAACCAGTTGCTGTGATGTGTGATGCGGCTTAAAGTGAAACGTGGTGCTCCAGG
The DNA here is from genome assembly GCA_028567055.1 of Leptatherina wallacei. Classification (NCBI taxonomy): domain Eukaryota; kingdom Metazoa; phylum Chordata; class Actinopteri; order Atheriniformes; family Atherinidae; genus Leptatherina; species Leptatherina wallacei. The sequence continues at coordinate 5,415,887 of JAOXYM010000004.1, read as the reverse complement.
CTGAAACATACAGTTGTAAAGTGCAGTTTCTCAGCCTCGTGACGCTGCTGGGCAACGACAGCTCCAGGAATGTACATAATAAATGTAACTGTGCCATTAATCTGAGTCAGAAAAAATTATATATTTAAATACAATCTTTTTTTCTCTATTCAGACAATTTGTACATGTAACATACCTTTAACATGTTTCCGCTGTCACCTGCAGCCTTTCTGCTTTTTGAGCTACATATATGTAAGGTCAAAAAGTTACATAGTGCTACTTTCATGTCAGCACGTTATTTGAGATCTGAACAAAATATTCAGAGTGACTCCACTGAGTAAAATGATTTTTATTTGCCTCATCAGGAGATTTCAGTTTATTCCGCAATGAGGTTAGAAAATGCAACGTGACATCACAGCTGAGTGCACCTGTCAAATTATGTTTGAATTATTATATTGTCACGTGTCATATTCAAACTGTAGTACTGTAATGAGTAGGCTTCCTGTTTCATCAGGGTTCTTAGTGAATACATGATTCAGCAGTGCTGATTTTAATGTTGCTGAGATCCACATCCCCGGTTTATTAACACTGATAAGTCAAAACAGACTGTTTATGATGTAGAAAACACAATTTCACTGCAAGGTGTATATATTTCAGTACAAGTAGGGGGATGCATTATTCTCATATTTATTGACTACTCTGGCTTATATGCAAGATTCAATCTATTTATCTTTGTATTTCTAAAAACTGAACGTACATTTAGTGAAACAAATATTATGAATGAAATTTGAGAAAACGGCCAATGCTGGTATTGCTTCTGCCTCCATGTCGCAGTGTTTCTTCAAAATCTTCCAGGACTTTTTTCTTACTGGGGTTTAGCAGTGGAGCAGCGAGTATTTTAAAAATGGAGTTTGACTTTTTAGTCATGAAGGGTAACTTGCATTTTGTCCACTGGATGAGAGTCACTAACAGCTTTTCCTTCATATTTCCCCAACGATTATCACCATAATACAATAATCTTTTATCTATATACACTGAAGAGAACAACTTAACTTTGGCTGAATTTTTATATTTATTCATTTATTTAAAAAAAAAAAACAATAAAAAAGCACATTATTTTCAACAGATTTGATTATCCCATGGTGTTCTGAAGCCTCATCTTATGAGCAGATCTGTGGCACAAAGCTTGTTCATATGAAGCCTGGCTTGAATCTGAGCCCATGACATACTGTACATGTAGAATCACCAGAGATTGGTTTAATGTTTTGTCTCATAATATCAGTGAGGTGTGGCCTTAGGAAGATTTTTCATTGTGCATGTTCGAAGGGGGCCTAATGCGACTAAGGTATGCATATCAACCCTCTTTGTGAGGTATGATGGAGGATTGATGGATCAAAGTTGTTTGTGCCTCTACACCAGCAGGGGAGGTTTCTTTTCTTTCCCTCCCTTTTGCTTGAATATGTGTTGCATTAATAATCCCATCCATTTGCCTGTGCTAATGGACAAACTGCTTTCTCTGACTGTTTTCTTTGATGTATGCAGAGTGATATCATCATATGTGCCCTTTCTACTTTTCTGTATGCAATCACTGATCTATTTGCACTCTGTCTCCAGGAATTTTTTCTTCACTCTTTTACTCCTCTAACGTCCTCCTCCTCTCATTTTTCCTGTTTTTGCTGCTGTATTTCCCCGCCTCTTTGTTTTTGCTTCCAGTCAATCTTCCATCGCTGTTAATCTGCCTGGATTTCCACTTTTGTTTTTCATGCTTCTTGTTTATCCGCTCTGTTTATATCTCACTTTCCACCTCTTTCTGTCTTTTGTGTTTCTGTCCATCTTCATGTATTACATGAGGATGGTACATGATGATATGCTACTCAACCAAACATCTGTTCACCAGTCCGTCCCCATAAATATGTTTATCGTTACTCCTATTTCATCCATTCTTTCTCTCCTCCTGTGTTGCAGGATATTCGTGGTGGGAGTAGGCTTCTTCAGCCTGTGCTTTCTAATGACCTCTCTGGGGGGACAGTTTTCAACCAAGAGACTGGGGGACTCCCCTTTCACCATCCACACAGAAGGTAATGACGTGTGTGTGTGTTTGTGTGTGAACAGTTTCTTCACTGAGTCAAAATGCTGTAGACATGCTGCATAATGCAAAGCTGTAGCTCGTACCTGCTTGTGCTTCAGTCTCACATTCATCTCAAAAAATTTCTAAATACCCTCAATAAGCATTGGTAAAAAAGTATGTGAATCCTGTGTGATCTGATATGGGGCAAAACTACAATCAGACCTTCAAGGGGGCTCAGCTCCTTATGAGAATGTGACCTGTAATAAGTGACCTGAGAAAATGTTTACTTTCTCTGATTAACTCAACATTTGAATGGATACAATTTAAGTTTTCCATCGTATTTATTTTACAACCATAATACTTTTAATAAACTACAAATTATTGCTACTAAGCACAGATGGTCACAAGTCTTTTTTTGCAAGTCAAAGTCAAGTCTCAGATTAGTAAATATACTCTTAACTTATCCAAGAGTTTTTTATGTGTACAAAACTACATCTTGACCAACAGAGAAAAATACTATCAAAATGTTCTGCACAAGCCTCTTAATGGCCCAATTAATAATTTGACTCAGGTGTATTGCAGCTGGTAAACATAAAATCTGCAGGACAGTTGGCGATCACTGCACCAGTGCATTAGAAAAATGGTAAGGTATTTTTTTTTTCTTTTTAAAGAAACAAAATAACTTGAAATAACTGTGAGAGGAGTAGAGAAAAAAATTCAAACTGAAAAATTGAACCAAAATGATGAAATGTGTCATTTAATTCTGCTTTTAGAAATTGGATTTGAAAATGCATTTTGAAATCACAGGATTTAATAATGAGTAAATGATTACAATATGTAATTTCTCTGCCAATAATGCGTTCTAATTCCAATGAGAAAAAAAGTACTCTTCAACATTATTTGAATAAATGAATCATTTGTCCAAAAAGGAGCAGGAATAAGCCAAAGCTTATTAATTCCCACCCCCTATTCCTCTACTCATAGTTAGCCTAAACACCTATTTACACATTTACATAGTTAAAAGCTGGAATGGGACAATTATCCCTATTTCCCAATAGTAAAGAATCCTTAAAAAAATGTGTGGGTCCACTATCTGCTTTTTTAAAATGTTCCCCACTTAAATAATTGATAAAAATATAAATAGATGTAAAAAATTATTCAATTTAGTTATATGTTAGCTGATAAGTGAATATTGTAAGCTGGAAAGTATGTAATATTTTCCATTTGAAATACAAGCCCAAAGTAATCCCACATGCAAATAAATTATTTATTTCTTGAAGCTTCGTCTACTTCTGAATGGTAAAAAAGATTCAAAGGGGAAAGAAACAGGCCGCTGTAAGCGCCACCTTTATACTTTGTTTTTAAATACTGGTTCAGCAGGATGTCAAAATGACCCCCACTGGTGGTTCTAGGGGGTATTAGAATGTTGGTGGTTCTAGTGTTAAAAAAATTCCTGGATCCAGACGATGATCTGGATCACCCCCACATTCTAATCAGTTGTTCCTTATACCGATTCGGAGATTTCCAGAAAATTCCAGCAAAATCTGTCCATTACTTTTTGAGTTATGCTGCTGACTGACTGACTGACTGACAGACAGACAGACAGACAGACAGACAGACAGACAGACAGACAGACAGACAGACAGACAGACAGACAGACA
>JAOXYM010000004.1:5386392-5396457 GCA_028567055.1 Leptatherina wallacei | reverse complement strand
CCAAGATTTAAATGATATATCAGAAAATTGTTTAAGATTGGGAATAAAGTGCATAATATGGGACCTTTAAATAAAATCTCTAAATATAAGCTATAGTTAGATAGATGTTAATAGTGATATAAAAATAGATTATATATATAATATGAATTGTAAAGGAAAACTTTCATTGTGAATATTTACATGATACAAAATAAAATTAACTTTTAGCATAAAGTGTAAACTGCTAATATGTGTTGTAAAAATGTAGGAAAAATGTTTCATACTATTATGAAAACATTGCCTTGTTCATGTTTTCATTACTTTAATAATTTATTCATGTTTAAAGCGCCATGGCGCCTCGGTTTCATTAAACTAAATGTGCCTTTCATTTCTACCAAGCTAAACTAAGTACTGGCTTATCCTTCACTGATATCTGATGTATCTTTCAGACTGTGGTGGTAAATAGTGACAAAGTTCAGTAACACAGCTTTAAACCAACTTCTAGACAAATAATACTGTACTTAATGATATAATTAATTCCCATAAATACTTATAAAACACTTTTAGGGTTTGTAAAAATGGTTTGAAATACGTTTTTGGTTTCAGTGTGTGACAAAAAAATCCCTTTTATTCTTGAAAATAAACTGCTGACCAACACATCAGTACTGAGTTCCTGTATTTTTCTTTCTACTTACAGACTGAAAGTTTTTATTTATTAACGTTCCATGTTACTGTATGGTGAACTCATTCATGATCCAATGAGAGCAACTTCTAAATTAGTATTGGGATTCAGTAATGTGCACATGTGGAAAATGAAATATTTAAAACAAATCTGCTTCCCTCCTTTCAGTCTGGGATTTAAGTCCAAGCATTTAAAAAGCCTTGCAAAGCATCCTTTCTACATTCTCATGGCTGCATTTAACTAATTTTTCCACTTGTGAAATCTTTTGCCATCTAATTTACAGGATTTAACTAATCTGTGCTCGCAAGATTAATTCAGAAGCCAGTTCTTCACTACAGGTCATGGCAGAGAATGATAAAAGCAGCTTTAATCCAGAAAATGATCTGAGAGAAAAGGGTGGTTAGCAACTCTTCTAGTATTATCCAACTCTTTTTGGAAAACACAGGTGGAACCTAACCTCATCTGTAATATTGTTTGTGCTAAGCTCTTAAACTGAGTGGTTGCTGAGAGTTTTATTTAAAAAGTGAGAACATATGGAAAAAGATGAAATGAGAGTCAGCATATGTTTTGAAAATTTAAATACGTAAGCTGAATTTTTTGGATTGTCACATAGTCAGTGAGGTTATACTCAAGCTCTCCGCATCTCGTGTTTCTACCCTTTGCTGATCACTTTAGCAAACATCTTTCATATAAACAGTCATGTGTCAGGTCTCCCTGTACATAATCAGATGGCAGCAATAATCAGACCAGCAGCACTCTCAACACGCGGTGTTGCAAATCAATCAGCAGCCACTGGTTTCGTCCCAAATCGAAGCTAATAAAAGTGCTCCCTAATGATTGCCTTATCAAAGTCTCTGATTTCATTGTTATTTCAGGTAAGGTATTGTTCTCTAGGTGGCATGTTTTATTAATCTCTTCTGAGGGAAAGGATTTATGGTTTATTTTCTTTCTTTAAAGACTTCAATACTTCATTACGTCAGTTTTCTATCATTAAAAGATAAGGACTTACTCTAATTTACTTCTTAAACTACTAACCTCATTCCATTTGTTGCACGTATTCATGATATTATAATGCAACAAAGACGAGGCATTGGTCTTATGAAATCAGGCATAAAAATAAAGCAAGCAAGGGCATCTTTTATTGAGACACAATGTGCTCTTAATTTTGACACGATGACTAATGCATTTGTATTTACAGACTTGCAGTACAGTATGAATAAAATTAAATATTTACTTTTCATGTAAGTTCCAGACTGTATGGTAATAGGGTTTTTAGGTCTCTGCACAGACAAAGATGCTTTTTACTGATGGCTTTCTTCTATTCAAGCAAATGTTTAGAAGCTTTCTGAGCTGATTGGATGCCTCGTGTGTTATATTTCCAAGCTTTTGGCTGTTTGGCAAAAAAGTTAACACAGAGCTTTCTGTCAGCTCGGAAGATAACCTCTGATCCATCTGTTTTGTAAGTAAAAAAAACAAAAAAAAAACAGGCCAAAATAGTTTTTTTTCCCAAATCTGTCATTTTTTTAGTTTCATGTCTTTTAACATTCAGTATTTCTCAGCTAAAAGATGAATTATATTTTGATGAAAACAGCTGTAAAAGCAATCCATATTTTCCTGCCTGAGATGCTTGCTTTAGTTTCAGTGTGGCCGTGTAATTTCCTGGGAATTACAAGGGATAATGTGAGATTAATTCTTTCATTTTAGAGCAGAACTACTGAGCTTGGCAGACCTTTACACTGTTGCGCCCCCTAACAAAGGCCATTTCAGCATCCGTTTTTCATCCCGTCTCTTCTCTGAGCTCTCTCTAGCTAGTAAAAGTCAGTCCAATGTTGACTCTTGTCTTAACTCATGCTCATTCACTTTTTCTTTTTTCTTTTCCTCTCATCCTCCAATAATGTCCTCTTGCGTTTATTTGCTGAATCGATTATGGTGTGTATCCAAAGCGACCTGTGTGTTGATATCCAGTTGTTGGTATGTGATGTGATGCTGCAAAGTAATGCGCAGCTGTAATGTGATGCCCCGGGCTAGAAAAAAAAAGTTGTGGGGAAGTGGTTTTTCAGCCTTGGGACACCACAGGGCTATGACAGCTCCAGGAATGTGCATAATGAATGTCACTGTGTCATCAAAATAAGTCAGAAGGACAAGGTTTTAAGGTCAGAAACTTATAAAGTATTGCTTTAAACATAAGTTATGGAGCTCCGGAGGATGACAATGGTAGCCTGAAGTTTCTGCTTATAGTAGTGTTTTTGAAATCATTTCATCATGGTATATGTACAGATGTTTAGAAAAAAATCCAGGATTCATAGTTCAACTTGCTTTTGCACCTGCAGAATTAATTTAAAAAAGGTAAAAACAACATTGAAACCCTGTTGTTTACCAAACAAATTATACAAAATTGCCAAATTGCCTTTCTAGTAGTGTTTGACAGAAATGAAACCATCCAGCTCTTAAATATTGTGGCCATAAACTGAGAGTGAAACTGAGAATCGTTACATTGAAAATGCAAATTGTCCTGTCTGATAATCATACCAGCACACAACCTGTAAATTCAGGTGCAGAATCTTGACATTAGAGCAGACTAGACCAAATGCAACAACCAAATGAAGTAATTACACTGTTTACAGATAACTGGATTATACTGAAGCTTTTATTCCATAAAAAGCTGTCTTTATCTAGATTTAATGTAAATGAGCATTACTCGTAGAAGCTTGATTAATTAATCACAAAAATAATCCTATGACGAAAGATGTAGCAATCAGAATAATAATTTCTCTGATATGAACCCCAATATGTTATATTTAAAAATGTATTTTATTACAGGTAAAGCAATTAAAAAGGTTCCAGCAGACAGACTGACAGTAAATACTAGGGATGTACATTTCAAATTATTTTTGAAGTCAACAAATCAGGCCAATAAAAAATCAATTATTTGATGGTGACATTGCCATGAAAATTTGATCCCCAGAGGGAAATTTTAAAATACAAACTGTATAATTATCCATTCACATAAGTGTTTTCTTGTTTTGTTTTTCTTTTAAGATTTTCTGAACTCTATTGGCCTTTATTGTACAGTATGTAGGCAGGAAAAGGGGTCAGAAAGAGATAAGTGACATTCAGCAAAAGGGCCTCAAACTGGGATTCAGACCCGAACCCTGGCTTTATTCCAGCCATAGTTTTTGTTGTTTTCAGATAGACATATAACTTTGTCACTTTTTAATCTTTGGCTACTTCTGATTGGACAAGCTATATTATTGATCAAAATACCAACAATGACGTCACCATAATTTCCAGGTCAAAATATAGGTCTTTTAACAACATAGTAGTGATCAAGACCTTTTTTTTTTTTTTGTTGTTGTTTTTTTTAAATCAAGAAAATGTGACATAATGGTGTTATCATGGATCACTCATTTTGGATTTACCATATAGAGTCTCCGAAAAGGCACTACATTTGCGGTTGGATTGTAAACTTCCTGCATGGGATATAAATGCCTGGAAAACATCTGTAGATTTCCTAATGGGTGAGCCATCAATCACAATTTATCCTACATAGTCACACACTATTGTTCCTAAAATTTTTTTGATAGTACAAAAGATAGCACATGGGGGTGCTGGGGATCTAGCAGAGTTTTAAGGGTTAAATGGACTCTCTCATTCTTGTAACACAGCATTGTAAACATTAGTTCCTTGTCTTTGCGTAGTGAAACAACTCTCCTCCTGCCCCAAACAAAAATAGTCAACTCTTAAAAAAGTAGTTGACTATTTGCTGACTAATCGATTAGTCGTGCACAGTACTAATAAATACAGGGTTAAATTAATAGAAGTTTAATTCTGAAATGAACAACATGTGCTAAGTATATGAGGACCATAGACTGTTGAAAAGGATGGTGTGAGATGTTAAACTAATGCAGAAGTGCGTAAAGTGCAATGTCACAAACAGCTGCTACGCTCCAGAAAGTCTCCGATATATGCCCATTCAAAAACTAGCAAACTCTTTCATGAAATGTAGTCAACGTTTCGCCTTAACTCATTTATTATGCGTGTAGGCTTCAAGAATCCCTCTTCAGGTGAGCCTTTTTCTTCAAATATGGTCACTTCTGGATCCATAAAGACAAAATGGTATCACGCAAATGTTTTGTATAACTGAAGTTTTCAAATCAGCCTTTCACAAACCACGGGGTGACATCACAGTGTCCTCCATCATCATTTATTTTTTAGGTCTAGTTTACATGACAACGCTGCTACCAAATTTGCATTTTTTTATGTCCTTTGCGGGATTGAAAAAAATTGCCTTTATACGACGGCGGAATTAGTCTGATCGCTGTTGACACGACTCTTTAAATTGAGTGAATGTGATGTAGTACGCATGCCAGGCCTTTTGATGGCAGTGAATACCAAGTTGCACAGATACACCCCATGTTAACACTAGTTCCTACTACATCCTCATTAAACTGGAAGACAACATCTTTGCTGGCAACATACATGCTGAATGATGAGTACGATTTGTTTTAAGAGACCAAATAACTTGAAAATATGTAGCATCAAAAAAAGAACACGGGGATCCGCCATTGTTGTTGTTGTTGTTAGTTTGTTCACATGGCCTGTAGAGTGTGCAGCGGGCAGTGACGTTGTCCTATTCAAGAGCTTCCATCTTGGGTTTACGCGGCCCCGCCACCCTGGAGCCCTTCCTCAAAACGTCGCAGTCGACCCCAACCCCGACACTGCGTTGTCATGTGCAAGAGAAGCCAAATTGCAACACAAAAGTTGCGTCTTGCTCTCACAGCATTGTCATTTAAACGTGGCCTTAGTTTGTGCTCAGGACATATATTTGTAGGTCTTTTGTTACACAAGGCTCAAATTAAATAGCCGTTTTAAATCCGTCAGCCTGCTATGAGAGGGTGCTTCCCTTCCAAACACTTGATATTTAGTACCATGCCATTACACGCCAATTCTACTGATGTATATGCATAATTGTGAGTAAAATTGTGTACATTTGCTGGTGTGCAGATGGGTGTGTTGGTTCAGATTTAAATTTCTGGATTAGCCTCAGTAAAGTAAGTTGGAATAATGTATTTTGATTGATTATTCTCATTTTTTTAATGGACCGGCTCATGGCAGTCTCTGTAGCTCTCAGTGGGCCATCAGTATTTGAAGAATGAAATGTGTCCAACTCAGCGTCCTGTGGTTTGTGAAGCTGCAAATACATTATAAAAACACACAGCTCAAAAGAATAAAGAGAACACATAATTATCACATACACACATAATTATGCAACTCAAAGTTAGTCACAGGTCTGGTATATCAATCTATCCAGTTAAACCTAAACATCATAATAAAAATCTGGTAATGGAAACACCTACATTTCGAAAAAACTCAAATATCGCAAAAAAGTTTTTACACTCCCAGGAGATGGTTTGTCAGACGTACCGATATAGAAGTATTTCGCAAAAGTGTAATGGAAACACCTTTACCGCATTTCCACTTCACTGGACGTGACATGGGGGCGTGTTGTGACCACTTTGTTTACAGTAAAGATGGCTCGGAATGTATGAATGGAGTTGGAGGAATCTTTTTACAAATAATTAAACAGAAAAATATAACCGTCATCCTTGATAAACAGCAAAATGCTCCAAAACATAAAATGTTTTGTATCTCTATCTTCCTCAGAGTGGGGTATTGTGGGATGAGATTTAACGTGAATTATGGCTTATGAAATGAAAAATACTTTATTTATCCCTCTTAGAGGGAAATGAGATGTTTATGCGCTAAACACCATTCAATGGAAACACCGGCATATCGCTATTTCAGAAAAATCGCTTTTATTTTAGCGAAAAACTGCAATGGAAACGCAGCTACTGGTTGTGAATCAATTTCATCTGCTGTTGTACAAATGGAACAGTAAACGGTGGAAATGTCTTCCCTGTCTTAATACTTTCTGGCTGATTTTTGGTCACATTTGCATTTTGCCAGTGCCCTCGCCACTAGAGGTAACATGAGGCGGTGTCTGAAACCCACAGAAGTTGCTCAGGTAGTGTAGCTCATTCAGGATGGCACATCAATGTGCGTTGTGGCAAGAAGGCTTGCTGTCTCTCACAGCACAGTGTGAAGATGTTGGGATTTGCCTGCCCACTCTGTGGGCAGGGTCTTGTTTTGTTTTCCTTTCTGGTACAGGCCTTCCATTGCAGTGGCAGGCAGGATCAAGTGCTGATGGACATCACCTGTGTGATTACTCCTCACCTGCAGATCATCAGTTCCACTTTAAAAGAAGCTGCCATTCTTCATTCAGTGCCAGTTCTTCCACTCACTCTCTGTGATCCTAGAGTTGGTTCCAGCCTTCACCCATCCTTGGCGCTGGATTTCCTTTGTTTTTGAAACCTGCAATTAAACACCTTTTTGAAGTGCATGTCCGGCTATTGCATCTTCTTGGTTAACTGGTGACAATCCTAACAGAAGAGTATTGAGGAGATACCAAGAGACAGGCAAGTACACCAGGAGATGTGGACGGGGCTGAAGGAGGACAACCACCCAGCAGCAAGACAGCTATATGCTCTTTTGTATGTGTGGAACAGGAGGAGCACTGCCAGAGCCCTACAAAATGACCACTAATGTGCATGTTTCAGAAACAGATTCCATGAGGGTGGTATGAGGGCCCGACATCCAGTGGTGCCTGTGCCCACAGCCAAACACCATGCAGCCCAATTGGCATTTGGCAGAACACCAGGATTGGCAGATTGGCCATTGGCACCCTGTGCTCTTCACAGGTGAGAGTTGGTTAACTTTGAGCACATGTGACAGACATGAGAGAATCACAGAGGCAGAAGGGAGGCTTGGAAGGTCGCACAGATCTCTAGGTATTAGCCAGAGGTTGTCACTGTGTGTGGAGAAAGTGGACCCAAATGCAGGCAGATGCAAAGGTGAAAAGATAAATCAAACAAAAATCTAGGCTGGAAACCAAAAACACAGATTGCACAGGAGAAAACGACGTGGAGAGACAATACAACAACAAATGTGCTGGCAAAGGAAAACCAGGAGCTTACATACTTGAGGGAACTAATTACAAATAAGATGCAGGTGAGACAATAAGCAAAAGAAACCAGGTGTGATTAAAAGGGAGCCAGATGTAAAGGTAATAGAACACAAGGGACTTAAGTCAGCAAAATAAAACGGGAAACAAGAAAGAACCAAAAACAAAAGGACTATAAACCAAAACCCAAAGACCATTACAGAGGTACTGGGATGAGATCCTGAGACCCATTGTTAGACCATATGCTGCTGCAGCGGCACCTGGGTTCCTTCTGATGCAGGACAATGCTTGGTCTCTTGGCTGGAGTTTGTCAGCAGTTCCTGCATGATGAAGGCATTGATGCTATGGACTGACCTGCCACTTCACTAGACCTGAATTCAATTCAACACTTCTGGGACATGTCTCGTTCTAGTCACCGCCTTCACGTTGCACAACAGACTGTCCAGGGGTTCACTGATGCCCTGATCCAGGTCTGGGAGGAGATCCCTCAGGAGAAAATCAGTTGTCTCATCAGGAGCATGAAGTTGTTGTTGTTGGGAGTGCAAACAGGCATGTGAGGAATTTCCACAGATGTTGGGTCAGCCAGTGATCTGATCTTTCCACTTTTAGTTTGAGTAGGATTCTGAATCCAGACCTCCATGGGTTAATGATTTTGATTGCCACTGATCATTGTTATTTTGTTCAACACATTCCACTAGAATGAATAAAGATTTTCAACAAAATTTCTCATCCATCAAGACCTAAAATGTGCTGTTTAAATGTTCCCTTTATTTTTTTTGAGCAGTGTATAAGTTCATTCAGCATGACAGTTTCAAGTCATACTTGCTCAAATCATTTTTCTATCAAATTTCTGAAATACTCTGACTCAGTTTCATGGAAAATCAGCATTCAGTTCTAAAGGGCATTTTATTCATCCCAAAGTAACTAAATATTCACATTGTACTTGATATTGTAAAAATAAAGTATCTTTATTGTAGAATTTGACATTTAGTGGTCGTATTTCACCGCAGTAAGAAATATTGAGACTGCAACTTGACAACCACAGATACGAGACAAGACACTGTATGTGTTATAATCTGCACCTTATTGCTGGACCCGACCAGAGGGAGAGAGAAAAAAGAACAGAGAAAAAAAAAGGAGTGGGGGAGGGAGAGGAGGAAAATAAAAAATAGAACCACCATACAGAAAAAAATGCAATCCACCCAGTAACCCAACTGGACTACAAACAGTACACTACGCAAATACACACACACACACACACACACACACACACACACACACACACACACACACACACACACGAGAATATTTTATAATGAGGCAAAAAGAAACAATACATATTGATAACAAAACAGTAAGAACCGACACAGAGAGACTGGTTGAGAGTATCCATTGGTAGGTACAACTAAATGACAACACAGTGACTGTAGCAGCACGCTGAATATACAGAGACGTTCGAGGAAGAGTGGACGTATAGAGTTAACATGTAGAATGGACATGCAGTGGCCATGCAGATGCCACCGCGCCTGCATAAAGGTCAGAGGCAAGCCAGCCGAGCCCCCAGACCCGGGCAATCGGCGGCCGCCCTGGACTACGGACCCCAACCCACCACGGAGAGACCAAACGCCCGCCCGGGAAGGCAGCAGATAGAGGCCCCAGCCAGAGCCCCCCACAGACTCGGGGCACCGGCCCCGGCAGCCGCCAGCCCCGCTGAGCACCAGCCACCCGGGGCGGATAGGGCCCAGGGCCTACCGGGCCCAAGGGTGCTGGGTCATTTGGTGGCTGCGGAAGAATCCCTTACTACCCCAAACAGTAATTGAATAAACCGCGACTATGTTCTTCCTGTATCAACGCTGTCGAGGACGCATGCGGCGTCAAATAACGTCACATCCGTAGGACTGCGCGGGAAATTCGGGTCGTGAATTGCAGCGAATTATGCAGCACACAGCCTGTTCAAGGCAATGGAGAGATACGTGGGTGGGCTCGTTCTTTTTGGTTTTCAACGCTTCATCACACATTAGCATTAAAAAACTGGACATGCATGTGTATTCTTTTACAAATCCTGCCCCTAGTTACTTTAATCACCAAAACATGGTGGTGGGGGTGGCCCCTGTACTGTCCTTGTTACATGGAGGCAATTAAGTTAAGTTGGTTCTACAATTTTCCTGATTTCAATTAAGACAGCAAAAGTAAGTTGTTACTAACCAAAAGAGCTGAGTGGGATTCATTATATGTATATATATATATATATATATATATATATATATATATATTCAATTCAATTCATCTTTATACGCCAATTCACAACAATGTCATCTCAGGGCGCTTCACAGACTATCAGTTTGAGCCAATCTGATTGTCATTCATTGATTCATACAAGCCA
>JAOXYM010000004.1:5368115-5380763 GCA_028567055.1 Leptatherina wallacei | reverse complement strand
GTGTGTGTGTGTGTGTGTGTGTGTGTGTGTGTGTGTGTGTGTGTGTGTGTGCGTGTGTGTGTGTGTGTGTGTGCATGTGTTTTGAGACGGCGACAGAGCGGGCAAACGAAGCTGCCTGCTGTAGATTAAACAATGCAGTCTCATTTGGAAACAGGACATTCTTGTCTTAGTGGACTTAAGCACACACCTATTAGAACTTCTGTCAATTGGCCTGGTCTCTGCTTCAGGATTTCTGCCATTTGTTTCCTCCTTTTTCCTACTAAGTTGTTCCTAATCCCCCCATCTACTCATTTTGGTTTTTAATAAAAGACTTTGACTTGGCATTTTTAATGTTTCAAAGTAGTGATGGAGCTAGACTTCTGTACATGGGGTGACCAGATGTAAAACTTAATCAGGGGGTGCATTTACTAAGAAAGGAAATGCATCTTTGGTTGACCATATTTCTTTCAGAACTTTTTACCTTGTTCTTTCATGTTTGACCGTGAGAAATTTCTTTTGGCTGGAGTCTCATATGATACACGCGTATGTTTTGATCCCAAGGGAAATTGTGAGTACAATGTCCTGCTTTGAACCCACAGTGCCCTTTTAATTGTAGTCCTCTTACTGTGTTTGGTTTACTTGAAGCTAACCGAGAACTACTATTGACGACGGACCAGAGTTTGCTTCTTCGATCAGCATCAGACTTGGTTTGTACATCCATACCTCTCTAAACATACCAGACATTCTGAGCAAACAAAGCCACCAATAGCCAAAGTACTTACACGCTAGCTTTTATTACAAAGGGTACCGGTTGGGTACCTCCGCCCAGTAGTTCTGGTTTACTGTCTGGTGGTGGACTACGACTTTATGTTTGACCACAATGACAAGCTCCACATTGGGAGCTGTTATGACTGCTGATATTGGGGCTAGGATCTGTCTCAGGCCTGATCTGTGCACTTGCTCTTTACAAAAAAAGTCAGAAATATCTCCCTTTCTCTTCATTCTTGTATTTAAAACTATTTACAGGCTATATTTCTCCACATTTTCATGCCATAGCCTACATTAAAACCAATTGCCGGCATTGCTAGCCTCCCGTTTAGATTAAACTTGATCAAGTACTTCTAGCTTAGTCAGTACCAAGTAACTTGGATACTGAGGTACTCTTTAAGCATTTTTCTAGTTTATTTTCAGTTCCAATGTGAAATATTACCTAGCTGAGTTGATGTGTAATCCCTAAATGCACTCACTGAAAATTAAATACCACATTGTTTGCTCACATTTTCTTAGAATTAATCTAGTGCTACTAGAGAACTAGATTTGCATTGCGACATAGCATCATACTAACATCAGGTTAATACCCTTACATAACATTAGTAGTTGTACTTCAACAGGGACAAAATCTCTTGATAATACTACTAATGGATTAGATCTATGTAGTGCCTTTCAAGTCACCCAAAGCACTTTACGTTGAATCCATTATTCAATCACTCCTCATTCATACTTGGTGATCGTAAGCTACATGTGTAGCCACAGCTGCCCTGGGCAGAGAAACGGGCAGCCAATCAGCGCCAGCGGGTTTTCCAACCACCACCGAACATTCATACACATACACATGGCAACAGTGGAGGCAAGGAGGGTGAATTGTCTTTCCCACAGGAAACAATGACAGATTGACCAGGGGAGCAGGATGCAAACCGCCAACCTTCTGACCAGGACGACCTGCTTTACACCTGAGTCACAGCACCCTCTCTTCTAGAAACGTGCAGCCAAATGTCAACATTTTTAAAGATGATTAGGAAACTTCTTTAAAATTTACTTTAAACCTGTGTAGTTATATTGTTAATCCAGTGCCACCCTGGCCACCCATCTAGCTCTGCCCCTTCTTCAAAGTCATCATTTCACTTATCCTTTTAAACACCAGACATCGCAAACAGCTGCCGTGTAAACCTTCTTGTAAAGACAAGGAATAAATGAGTCACAAACTGGGACAATACTGTTTAAAATCAAATTATATGAAATCTCTGGCTTGTGGTTGTGTAAACAGGTTAAAAGGTATAGTGGTTTTGAATATTGTCTCACAGATAATCATGATACAAGTAACAAATTCATATTTGAATCCATAAATCAGGCTCCGTATCTGATTAGAAACCTCTGGAAACAAAGTAGAACATAAAACAAACACCTGAAATAAGTGAATAAACATAACTAAATGTAAGTCACCAAAAGGAACGTGCACAACCTTCATCAGACATGTGAAATATGTCATAATGGTTTGGAAAAATATGCAGAAATAACAGTTGTATCACTGATGAATAAAATCAAGATTAAAAGGGATTGATTAATTAGTGCAACTTTTGAGAGTAACTAGCTGCTTCTGTGTTGTCTTGAAATTTAAACGCCCTCTGTTATCTGATTTACCTGCTGTGACATTCCATCAGCAGAAAAGAAGTTTTAAGGTTTGCACTTGCAGGATGAAGTTTCTTAAAAAATGCAAAAAATGGTATTCTCAGTCAACTATGTCCTCCTGCAATCATTCAGCAGAATTTATATTTCTTGTTCACATGAATGGAACCAAAGATAGGGTGCTCAATCAGCGTTTCCCAACTTCAGAGCTGTTTCCAACTTTCCGCTCTGTTCGCTCTGTAAAACACACAACACACTTGTTGCCATTGGCCAAAAGCTTTCAGAAAAAAACCTTTTGCAGCAGAAACCTAAACTACCCCCCAACCCAGCTGTTAATTTAGCTTATAAACATTTGGATAGCCCCAGTTTGCAAGTCACCCTCCCACTATTACAAGTCCAGATGTCCATTCTGGCTTCAGGAGTGGTATGTCGTTCATCTCTCACACCCGGATTCACCAGTCGTTTGCTTCATTACCCGTAATTCAGAGTAAATAAGAAGACTAAAGGTGCCAAGGTGCAAAAATACTACAGATTCTGCTAAAGCTCTCAGTGCCGAGCAAAACCTTGACAAATGCTAATCTATATCCTGAAGGTTGAATTAGAGCCTTACGTTATAGGTCCGCGCAGAAAGATGTGCCATTAGATAAGATTTAAAGGAAAGAAGAAGTGATGTATGCCAAAGGGGAAACTACGACATAGCCAGCTATTATGAACAAGTCTCCATCTGAGATAAAAAAATCTAGAGACAAAGGACAGACTGATTATCATGATATCAAAATACAGAATGATCTTAGGAGTAGAAATATACCCCAGTCCAAAAGCCAACAAAGCATCTTGAGACAAACATGTGAAAGTACATGTAACAGGTTAATAGTAGAAATATAGACATCCATTTTTAGTCACCATAGAAACTAACCAATCCAAACTAAAAGCTTTTACACAATCTTGCTTAAATGTGCAAGTTTTAAAAGATGTCTTTAAGGCCAGTTTTTAGAAAAAATAAATATTATGTTTCCCTGTCGGATGTTGACATTGCTCTAGCTTCGTGTTTCTCTAAAACTGACAGATGAGCATTAAAAGATTTATTTTTCTCACTGTCTTTCTCTTTCTCTACCATCTTTCTCCTTCTCTTCCCTCAGGGCTGCAATGCAACCATGTTTCATTGTGATGTTGATTGATTGGAGCCTCTCGGTGATGTAGTGAAATATGGTAGAGAGGCAAAGAAGGCAGAGTTCATACAAACACTGCCTTAAGCTTGGGAATCATCTTGTCCATGTGCACAAGAATACTGACTAAATAAGCACAAAACATTAGCTCCTTATAATGAAATAATTGCCTTATGTATTTATTTCATAATTTCATTTATATAAGTTATTGAACCATTTTGATAGATAAAACAACAGCTTTTTTGTTTAGGCCTCAAGCATTGTGCCTTTGTTTTCAGCAACCAGAGCAGATGCTTGATGGGCTGGGATCTCAGGAGTTTGAAGGACTGATTTTTTCTTTTGGCTCTTGAAAGTGTTCAAGAACCAAAAGTCTTGCTGGGCAATTGTCCTGTTGTCGGCGGCCACCACCATAAAGGAGTGTTGTAGCCAGTTTGGAATGTGGTTGATCTCCAGCAGTTTTAACTTAATTGTACATAAAGTACAAATAAAAGCAACTATAAGTACTTCACAGACAGAGACGTACTTCACAGTAGCTGCTGGACTGCTCTAGTTTCAACTTTAAAATCTTTCCACACAGCAGACATAATGACAAGCTCTTACCATTATCAGGAGATTAAGTTTACACAGTTACCTTGATACTAAACAATCAGTAAATGCCTTGAATGGGACCCTGATCCAATTATGAGATCAAATCCTGACACCCCTAGTTAGAAATCTTATCTTTAACCACTTCTGTTAACTGTAGTATCATTTTTCATCTAAAGACATATTTTTCGCTGGTATATGCTGACTGTTGCAATCTGTAAATTTCTATCATGTAGTGTAACATCATAATCAGCTACGTAGCCCCATGACCTCCTGGAAATGTTTGTATCCGTGGAGCTGAAGAAGCCTCTGTCTGAACATATTCTCCTATTAAACCCTTTCTGTTCCTTAAACATGCTCAAAAAACAGTCAAGCGCCCGTTGTGTAAGCAGTTTCTAATAGTGCTATCTATTGTAATTATTCCTCCTGCTCATATAGGTTATTAGAATACACACAGTCTATCAATTTATTATAGAGTCATGATGTCTTGAGTTAAAGTGAGTGTTCCTTCAGAAAGAGTTGAGACTCTTTCTGCTCCAATGGCTCTTCATTTAATCACTCAGAGCTTTTACTTTAGCTTAATTTTATGAATGATTTGTATGTTGGGAAGCAATTTCTCATTTAGTTTTTGTTTTATAAAAGGTCTATTTTTCAAAAATAAATTACATTCAAAGATACTATTTGATAGTTTAATCAAACCTTGAACACACTAATTTCTCCTCTTTTCCCCGATGCATTTGTAATTTAAAGAGTGTCTGCCCTTCTTTCACATAATGATATGATCCTTGTCTTTCCTTGCATGTGATTGGTCACATTGTATTGGCCCCTTCTAAACATGAGGTCTCCCCGACGGGAATGAGCTCTTCTACTTCACTACAAAGGATTGGCTTTTAGAGCCGGCTCGTTCTAAATGACACATCATTTATATTAATGTATAACGCAGACCACTGTGGTCAAGTATTAACACTGGACTGTAAATTTTAGAAGACATTTTTTTCATCAAACATAGACTGCTCGTGTTGACCAACTTGACTAGGAATGGATTTTAAAAAAAAAGGAAACTCAGTAAACCGCTTTTTTATTAATTATATTAACTTAAAGTTAAAGTTAAATTAACTTAAAGTTAACTTTTTGCTATCAATCATGTCAAAAGCAAAAACATTTTTATTCTTTGTACCTCGATTTCCTTCTTTCTCAGTGAATGTGGCATTAACCAGCGATTTAACCACACCAACCAAAATGGTAGATTTACTCAACACCTCTGTTCTCTCTCATCTTTCCAGGCAATTCCTCCATATGACCTAATGTCGCACCCATATACATACACACATTCACACTGATAAGCACATCATTGCCATGCATGTCCATTGAGACACTCAGAGTTGTGAAAAGGTCATATATCCCATCTATATTCTCCTATGTCCCTATCTAACAGACACAGACACACTCACACACTTTAAACTCATAGCCCCTCCATCTCTGCCACTCTGGGTAAAAAGAAATGCTCTGTCACACTAACATAAATAGACATGGTTGTGGGGAAGCAGCCCCTGCAGCTCCAGTGTTTGTCCTTTCTGAACAGTAGAGTTGCAGATAGAACAGAGCTGAAATAGAAAAATCCAAAGATACATGAGTGCAAATAGTAATGAGGGTCATATTCCCATTCCCATATTAGTAAAGATTGTAATTATTTGGCCAGTTTCAAAATGAATTTTCCTTATTAAAGTACATATGCATGGTCTTGCGGTGTTTTCATGTACCATATGATCTGATTCAGTGCACCCATTACCATTTTTCTGTAACATTACATTAACCTCATGTTGGTTTAGCGAGTGGAAGAAGAAGAAAAAATGGCTGCTGTTTGGACATATTTGAAAATGAATAATGGCATGAAGAGTGACTGACGATTTTGCTGAATCCTCTAGAGGGGAAGAAGCGCAAACCATTTCATAAAATGCCCATGGATTGCTAACACTATCTGTGGGAAATAGCTGTAAACATTTGCAGAAATTGATGGAGAACGTAGAAAGATGCCCAGAGACAACCTGCTGGCAGTTAAAGTAACAGGAGCTCTTAGTCTTAATTTTGATAAACAACCATTGTGGCATACTGATAATATGGGGTGTGAATGCCTTCTATAAAGTTTGAGGTTTTCCTCCATCACTGTATTGCAGAGTAAGTCTTAAAGAGATGCCAAACTTTTTATGGAAAACTTGCTATAACATCTTGTTCTGGGATATTTCTCAGTTTTCAGCTTCAGCACCTGATTTTGGTTGAGCTGTCTGCAATAAACCTCACTTTCCAGTGATGTGCAGAGAATCCTGAGCAGACCAGCCAAACTATGGCAGGTGTTGTTTTCACATTCACAGCACACTTCTATTAAAATAGTCATTATTATGATTAAAATATTGCATTATCAAGTACTGTAACTACATTTCTTATTAAAGAAGTACATGAGTAATGTACTTTAAAAAAAAACTGTCAGTACATTGATAAATAGGTTAATGCCACAAATGTTTTAAAGGACTGAAAGATAATTGCATGATGATGAAAAAAAACACTCCAAGATGGCTCAGCAAGTTAAGAGACCTTTTAGTAATGTGGAGAGAGGACGTCGAGTCCAGAACCTCAGAGGATTCACTTCAAGATGCAAAACCACAATAAGCTTCAAACCCAGTAAGACCAGGTTTTATTTTCATTATAAGTGAGCATCAGAAAGAAGATCAAGGGGATTTAAGTGACTTTGAACGAGGCATGGTTGTTGGTGTAAGACAGGGTGGTCTGAGTATTTCAGAAACTGCTGATTTGTTGGCATTTTCACACAACCATCTCTAGGGTTTGCAGAAAATGTTCTGAAAAAGCAAAATTATCCAGAGAGTGGTAGCTGTCTGGGCCAAAATGTCTTGTTAATGTCAAAGGTCAAAACCAGATGACACTCCTGTCAGCTTAGAACAGGAAACTGACACAGACTCACCAAAACTGGACAATAGAAGATGGGAAAATGTTATCTGGTCTGAGTCTCCATTTCACCTCCACATTCAGATCAGAGTTTGGTGGAAATGACCAAGAAGTTGGCTGGTAGAAGATTACTAAGTTGTGGTTACTAATGCATCCACGACTTGCATTTCAAGCTGTGCCTTCAGCACCCTAATTATCTTCCGCACCTATTTTTATCTTTTAAGTGTCCTGTTGTGAAAAATCACAACACATCGCAGGATATCATTGTAACAGATATTATTGGTTTGGGGTTTTTGAGTTGGGGGTGTGTCCTCCTTGGGTTACCATAGTGTCAGTAGACTTTTTGTGGGGTTTGTAGTCTTAAGGGAACAATATCTCAGTGGAGCCCACTGTTGAATGGTAAACCTGTTGTCCCGTCTAAGTTTGTTGTTTTGTAGTAAACTAATGAGCTAGGCAAACCTCTGTTACAAATTTATGATTAATCCCAACATTAAAATCAAATTCAATTAAATCATAATTTCCCATAAGTATGTGCATAACTAACACATGCACATACTTAGTTTTCTTGTTGCCATGCTTTAGGTAACATCTTGTGATCACTTGGGCTCTGTATTTCTTTTACTTTTGATCTTTTTCATAATGTTTTAAGTGACTTGATAACTGCAGTCTGGACCAAACATACACAGACAGATTACAGATGGGCAGAATTTCGCTGCCAGGCTGTTGAGAAGGAAACATGGTCAAATTATAACTGTTTTAGTAGTTTAGAGCTGAGTTTAGAGTTGATTTTAAGTTTTTATTGATTACTTTGAAGGCTTTTATTGTTGTTGTTTTTTTGCCCTGCCTACAGTATGTCACTTACCTTTTTTAATACTGTCCTGCTTACTCTTTACATTGCTCAAGCAGAGGTATTTTAGTGGTCCTAACAAAGTTGTTTTCAGTCTTGGCTCTGAGGCTCTGGAATGACTTGCTTATGGAAATCAGGTCAACTGGTTCAGTTCTGCCTTTAAATGTCTTCCTTAAACACATTTTTATTGGAGAACATTTTCGGATTTTATTTTAACTATTATTTGCTCCATTATTCATTCATTCATCCTGTTGGGTTTATACATAATGCTGAGCATAACTAGTCTTGGTGGTGTTACATTGTCAATGTTTTTTATTTCCTGTTATGGTACTGGATTTATGCCTTATGTTAGTCATTGTAAATGTCCTATACCAAAAGATAATCATTCAAATATGTCCGTCTTCCGTCCACGAGATGAATGTTGAGATTGTCATGTGTTTTTCTGACAAGAATAATACTATCTGATAAAGAAATTCATAGATTTTTTTATTTTTGCAGTCATGGTCGTAAAGATGCAAATGTTATCACCCCATTTCATCACATTTTTATCAAGAAACAAACACAAATTCTGCACATATCAGATTTACCTTTCAAAATGCATGTGTATGTATTTGGTTTCTGTTCAAATGTGTGTTTCTCTTATTTGTCTATTCTTTGTTTGGATGTGCGTCTGCATGCTCAGTCAAGCTAGTTTTCATCCTGTGTCATCATTGTGAGATAATCTACGATAAAACAAAATGACACAGAGGCAAAGAGAGGAAATTAAAGGGTGTTTGAGAATTAAAGATAAGAAGGAAAATAGCCTTTTAGCCTCATTGAACCAGGGGCTAAAAAAGGATGGGAATTATTAAATGGTAACCTAAGATCTTGTCTACTTTGGATGTGATATCTTAGAGACTAGAAGTGCTTATCAATAAAACAGTAGCCTTCAAAGGGAGGAAATAAAAAGCAGGGAAAATGGGGGGAGGGGAAAGAGGATGAGATCTGACTTGAAGCTGAACTGGTGTTACATTGCAGAGATATGCACAGTCTTTCTTCATCCCCTCATTTATCACTTAAAACAGAGAAGTGAAGAGAGAGAAACTGTCAGTATTAATAGTCTTTCTAGCCAGTTTTTGACTTCTTTATGTATTTTAATGTTGTTACCGTCCATCTCCAGTCATGAGGTCTAATTTGCTTTGACATTTCTGAATAAATGGTGAGAAAATATTAAACCCCAATGAACAATAAATATTTCAAAAGCTCATTCCCGAGGAGTCCAACTGATCAAAATGTTTTCATTTTCATTAAACTCTATTCTGCTTCTTTTTATTGATTCTTATTGATCATGCCACCATTTCTGGCCTTATATTTAATTACACTGTATTTTATATCTGCGATGCACATTGTTTGCTTTCATGGTGGTGCAATATGTCACCCCCACAATGTTTGACTTGCTGCATTTTTATTTGGCTCTGACCTCCTCTCACCCTGCACTCCATAGCCATTATGTAGTTAAAAAGGAAAAAAGAATCACATCTTTTCCGTCTGCACTCAGTCATGGTGTTCTTTAGCTAATGAACGGTGGATCTCTTGCACCATAATAATTAAACTGCATGCAATTTGTAGTAATTGAATTTGGAGGAGAACAAGGAGAAGAGATGAAATTTGGAGGGTTAGCGGGGCATTCAACACAAGTCTTTCTGACTGTGTTTGTCTTTCAGTTTTATTGATTAATGTACCATCTTCCTGAGTCATTTCTGCGGAGAGGAGGAATTTAACAGAATAATTACAATGAGGCCCAAAGAGGATGATAGAATATGCGATCATGGAGATGATGGAGAAGAGGAGTGAGGTTCAAAGAGAAATGACTTAGCAGGATGAAGATCAAGTCTAGGGTCTGACAAAGAGAGAGTGGCCAAATGGTCTGCACTTATAAAGCACAAACTCATCTTGTCTGGATTGTACATAGTGTTTTATAAAGTAATTTTCATACACCACTTTATATCCTAAAGAAGAGGTACTTTCAGTTGGACCATACTTCATGTGTAGTACATCTAAACAGCTCTCGTGAACACAGAACCCCTTGTTTTGGCTTACCATGGTGGCAGAGCAATGGGACAGCTGGAACTGTTGGGGTCTCTTTGTTTTTCCTGTCATTGGTTTATGTTTAGACACTAAAAGAATTTTTTGTGGTGAAGCACCCAAGTGTGTAAAACTATGAATAGCTCCTGGAGAAAATTGCTACAGGCGATGCTTTGAAGTTCATGAGGGCGATAGTTTTTATGCTTTATCCTGTAATGAAATCGGTTGTCATCAGCCTAAGGGAGGCCTTCTTGGCTCAAGGAGACTTTAAACCAATCGCATTTGAGCAAGATGATCAGCTCCCCATTATTAGCTTTTTGAAGGAGAGCACATCGCCTGGCTTTGTTTTGTGTAAGCTCTGTGGAGAGATACCTTTGCAGCGGTTTCACCTACCAGTGAGAGATTGCTGGTTTGATCCTACACAGTCTTTTAAACAGTAATTGTTATTTTTCTACTTCCCTCTCACACCCCACACAGTTCCTTCCTTCCCTACTCTGCTCTCTGGTGAATGGCTAGGATTAAGCATTTAAATTACATAGTTATGGTTAGAATAATACACAGTTATGTGTAAGATGGTTGGACAGTTACAAAAAGCTAAAAGGTTACAGCTGACAGATGTTTCTATTCTTGCATTGTGATCCCTGCATGTAACATGAAATCTGTACTTTAGGAACAAACAGCAAGAGGATATGTAACCATCCCTAGCTGTTGCTGGGGAAAAAGTAAATCGTGTTATTTTATATAAATTGTGTTAACTTATTGGTCAGCATTTAAAAACGTTGATGACTTCTAGACAAAGGGAGTGAATTGTGCTTTTCCAAGAGTGGGGAGCTGCCCTAGCTTTGATTTTTATGGGAAATCTGTAAATATTCTGCCTGTACAAAAATTTTAAAAAGTCACTCTAATATTTTGCTTGTAATCAGTGAGCTTTGAATACACATTCGCTGTGGCATTATTTCAATAAACTTTTGCAATGTCACAACATTCATTTCCTTTTAAACGTACATTCATTCACCAAGATCTTGTACTGATGATGGGAGAGTCCGACCATTGCGCAAAGTCTTCTCCAGCACCTCCCAAAGATTCTCAATGAGGTTCAGGTCTGGACTCTGTAGTAGCCAATCCATGTTTGGAAAAGATGTGTTATGCTCCATGAACCCCTGTTTCACAATTTGAGCCTGACAAATCCTGGCATTGTCATCTTGGAATATGCCCATCCCATTTGCGAAGAAAAAATTCACTGATGGAAAAACCTGCACATTCAGTTTGTTCAGGAAGTCCCAGATCAGACTGCCCCCGCAAGCTTGTACAGTAGGCACCGTACTAGTATGGCGGCATTATCCTGCCAATATCTCGCGAGAGTAAATGAGATCCCGCGCAAGGAGAATGGAGAACCACGGAAGCGTATAAAAGGAGCCGCGGGCGCGCAGAATTTCACCGCGGAACAGAATGGAGAAGCGTGGGAGCATATGAAGAGATTCCAACCGCGCTCGCAATTTCTCCTTCCCACGCGCAGAATGCGCGCGAGCAGAATGTGTCTGCTCGCTGGCTTGAGCCGCTCTCATGCGGTTAGGGTTATTGGCAGTAGGTGGGCGGACCCCAGAGTCAGCTCTCTATCACTACACATGATTGGCTACAGAACCTGTCCTCTGTGATTGGCCATCTTACTAGGAAGACAAAACTGAATGTTTTTGGAGCCAAAGAAGCTGCTGAATGAGACAAACCATGATCTTCTTTAAGTATTTTTATTATTATTACAACTTCTCGTAGAGACAATTACAAACAAGACAAGGCATTATTCTTACGTGACATTAGCAAAAAAATCAACAAGATAAAAATATTAAAGGCACAACTATAAAGGAAATAAACAGATAAATTAAAATAAAATTACAGGCTCAAACACTTTTTGCAGCATAACAAATAATATCAAAAGGTCTGATTTGTTTTTTTTTGTTTTTTGTTTTACACATCTCATGGAGAATAATATTTTACATACACTTTTAAAACAGTTTAAATTTGGCAACTGTTTTCCATTTATTTTATATAAATATAGTGTTTGCCTATAATAATATCAAAAGTGAAAATTCCCCTGTAATTTTAGAATTATAAAAAAGATATTTCAATTGTTAATTGTTCAATTTTATTACTTAACCAACTGTGAATATCTATAGCAAAAGAAGAATAAAAGTTCTGTTTGTTCAGGACAAAATTCCTAGGGATCAGCTCTAAAACTAAATCTACCCCTCAATGTCTCCACTGATGAATAATCATTATTAAGTTTTAACTTACATTTCTTTCACTTTAGTTACACATACATCACACATAGATTCCTTTCTCTTGACTTCCCTCCCATACACATCCTTCTTCAAGTATATAAAAACTGTGGCCACAACCATTTACTACAAATGGCAGGAGTGTGTTTACTATTGTGACCCATAAAAACTATCCTTCAATGCAAACAACTACCAATACTTAAACCAAAAGAACTAAATTATAAATCACCCCTTAACCAATACCTAAATCATCAAAACAACAAATATTAATAAAGCAAATAACTACTTCTTCCCCCATCTCCCCCCTCTCCTCAGGACACTTGGTTAGTGCCAATCAACCAATTTAGCACACCAGGCCCTCGTCAGCAACATT
>JAOXYM010000004.1:5331261-5342182 GCA_028567055.1 Leptatherina wallacei | reverse complement strand
CCATCCATCCATCCATCCATCCATCCATCCATCCATCCATCCATCCATCCATCCATCCATCCATCCATCCAGCTTCTGCTGCTTATCCAAGATCAGGTCGTGGGGACAGCAGCCTAAGCAGGGAAGCCCAGACTTGCCTCTCCCTAGCCACATCAGCCAGCTGATCCGGGGGAATCCTGAGGCACTCCCAGGCCAGCTGAGAGATATAATCCCTCCAGCGTGTCCTGGGCCTACCCTGAGATCTCCTCCCTGTGGGAAGTGCCCAAAATACCTCCCCAGGGAGGCGTCCAGGAGGCATCCTAACCAGATCCCTGAGCCATCTCATCTGGCTCCTCTCGATGCAGAAGAGCAGCTGCTCTGCTCTGGGCCCATCACAGATGACCGAGCTTCTCACCCTATCTCTAAGAGAAAGCAACCCTGCGGAAGAAACTCATTTCGGCCGCTTGTATTCACGATTTCGTTCTTTCGGTCACTCGCTCCATCCTTCTCCCACTTGTGAACAAGATCATGAATATATTTTATTATAATTTTATAAGCATTTCTGTCAAGGGCTCGGGTGATAGGGTGGGTGGTTCAATGATCGGAAGGGTGGAGGTTCGAATCCCATTTCCCCAGTCAATCTGTCCTTTGCTGGTGTATGAATGTGGATGAATGTTCGTGGTGACGATCGGAGAAGCTGTTTGTTTGGATTGGCTGCCACGTTTTCGTCAGTCTACCCTAGGGTAGCAACTAATTTACCATTAACAGGTGTGAATGAGGAGTGGATGAATAATGGATGCAATGTAAAGCGTAAGGCTTTGGGTGCCTTGAAAAGTGCTATATAAATTGAATCCACTATTTTAAGTATTCATGTTCATGAGTTTTAATCATATTTCATATTGCCATTACAATAAAGATATTAATGCATACTGTAAAACTGTGGGATCTTCCTTTAAGGGGAAAAACGTTTCAGTATAGATGAAAGAGTGCCATAAAATAATGGTATTGAATCGATAGGAAACTGTTGCAGAAAAAACTTTAACAACCAACATAGAGAAGAAAGAAAAACATGGGTACTTTTGGATGTGTAGAAATTGCAGCACAGTCAACTTTATGGTGATAAATGAAAAAACAAATCTATCTAAAGAAGATTGTTCTGTGGCTTGAAGAACACATTGATTATCTTAATGAACAACAGATTTAGCATTAAAGATTTCCCCATTTGTAATTTTTCTCATTGTGTTTATAGTTAGATCTACCGTCTGCAGCCAATTCAGAGTTAATGATTGCTGCAAGAGTTTATGTTGTAGCACCTTTCTAACTGTGTTATTGTTGAAAGATTTCATGTCCCCAAGTCAACATTATGCTACATCATCCTCCAAATCTCTGCCCCTCCTTATGGTGGACATGCTGATCTAGTTCCCATCTACAGAAGAGGAGTGGAGAAACGCTATACATTTCCAAAGATGCCAAAAAATGCATTGCCAATTGATTGGAAACACAACCGCATTTAAGCGCTGGTACAAAAAAAAGATCAATTCATCAAACATCAAAAATCAACCTTCAGTCAATGTTGCCTCAGCTTGCAATGGTGAAAATGAACTTTTTGGTATTGCTTTCATTAAGTGGTATTATCTTTTCTCCTCTGACTATTTTTGTGTTACTTTTGTGAGTTTCTTTCTGTTAAAACAGTAACAGTCATGCTAAGTGTACTTAGTTGTTATGTCCACACAAATCAAAGCATGACCATTTCATACAGTCAGTGTGAGTAGGTGGCATTTGTGCCTGTCTTCACTTGAATAATCATTGCAGGGTGTAATGGTTTAACACTACGACTTGAGGCTGAATGAAGTAGCTCAAGCGGACCCACACACTTTGATACCTTGTTCTGTACTTTTCTTGCCTAGATTACTTTGCTCAATGGGATTCTGCTGGAGCTATCCTCCTTCCTTAAGAGGATGATGTCATTAGTCAGAGAAGGAGGGAACAAAAATAAGAAAAGGAAACACTTCTTTATTTGTATCCTTAGAAAGTCGAAGCCAAGTTAACATTGATTTTCTCTTACTGTTCCACTTCCACTTGGCATCCGTCAGTGGATATCCTCTTGTTGTTTTTCCTCCCACATACATTCTCCCCTTTTTGTCTCATCTTTTCTCCTCCTCATTTCTGTTTTATTTCTCTTGTTTATAAAAGAGCCAACTGTCGAAAATCATCAAAAGAAAAGGAGGTTCAATGCAAGAAGAGGGCAACAGTGGGCCATCAAATATACATACCCATGTATTTCTTTGATCCTAATCATCACTTAATGTTTCAGTCAAGCTGTTTTGTTGGCTTACACATAAAGGCACAGAGGATCTTTTCATTATACCATCTCTCTTCACACAAACATGAAACCCTTCCCTGTGGTATTCTTGTTCTGTTTGCTGTGAATGGTTGATTTACTTCCCTTTATTTTCTGCCTGTTTTATTTTATGTTAACCCTCCCAGTGTATGTTCCTCTCCATCTCACTCTGTTCTTGTCCTATTTAGAGTTTCTCTGCCTTGGCGTCTCTTTCTATGAACGCATTCTTTCTCATCGCCTGTTTGTTCATCTCTGGGGATGAGTTTACATTGTCACAGACATAGATTTAAGATTAGGAGGGTCACACTCTACAGAGGCAAAACTGCCCATCCAAGGCTTCCTGAAAGAGAGTTTGAAAATAAGATTGTTAAACCAATTTACCAAGTGAAAGTTTTGTCCTTCAGGTCACTGCATTTTTGTAGGAAGGCTGTAATGCTCTGGAGCTGGGAACTTTTGTTAAATGTTGGAGGTAATAACATCCATGGTTTTAGTGGGTTTTGAGTTGACTTTCATGCCTGTTATAATGCAAGCTCATGATTTAGGGCAGCATAATATTAGCCTCATATTATCATTAAGGATGTATCGAAAATGAATATTTTCATCCCATTTAATCACATGACTCTGTAATTAATTGTAAATACTCCAAAATTGCAAGGTGCAATTTGTTGAAATTCTACCCAAATGATAATTTTTTAAAAACATAAATGTTTCATGAAAATACACTGTTGCTTTATTATTAGCTGAGCCCTAATAGTTTCAGAAAGTTGCTTTGTTGACTGTATTCAACAAAATTTGTTTAAAGGAAGGGTGGGAGATTTTTCCCGGGAGCATTTCAATAATTTCCCTCAAAAGGGATAAATAAAGTATTTTTCATTTCATTTCATTTCATTTTTTACTATATTGCTTAAAATCCCATTCACACCCCGATTGCAGCCAATTAAATAAATGCTCTAACACAAACATTTAATATTTTTGGAACAGACAGTACTGAAAAAACACCTTATGATCATTTCAACCTGCCCCTTCTAAAAGATTGGATGGTGATATGTTTATCAAACTCAACTGCTATTTGTCCTTCGCTTTTCTGCGCTTTCCCCTCTTTGTGCACAAACCACAAGCTCTCGGGGGCTTGGAGCACTTGTAAACAAAGTCAACGTGGCGAGAGCCAGAGCTCGGCTAGCTAGTACCTACATTAGCTAGCTTACTACAACAAAATACGGTACACACTTAAATGTACGGGACATTATGGCAGAAAAGGTGCCTATATTGAGTTGGAAAAAAAACCTGTGGAGAAGGTTACTGGAAGGAAAAAAGCAGAAGGAGAGCAGAGCAAGAGCAGAGTGTGCATCGGTGGCGTCAACTGAAGCAACATAACGGGCTGCAAAGCTATAACATGGTGGCCCTATTTATACTTGGTAGGGGAGATAACATTATGTCTTCATGACTTTTGGAGAAAACAATCAATGCTGCTCAGCGCTCGTGAACCTTCGGGAACAAGCAATGCATATTTCTGTGTGTATTGCATGGCTTTGGCGAGAAGAAGAAAGGGTTTTAGACTTTTTAACTGTGTAATTTAAAAAATATAGCTTGCTTAAACCGTTTTTCCAAGATCTCCTACCCTACCTTTAAACAATTCAATACAACAAGCCAAAATTATTAATCCAAGGCAAAGAAAATTAATGATGGCAATCCTAATCAAAGTGGACGTCAACAAAAATTATGGCATTCCACTAACCTTCTCTTTACCTCAAAAACCCAGCAGCAGATGTCTTAAATGACACACAATTATAGTGCATTTGATTTGTATTCGGAAGTCAGTTTTTCAGCGATCCCAGTCAGAAATACAACAAGAAAACCCCTTGAAGTCAGTTATCTGACTGGGAAAGTCGGTGTAGACTCACTGGCTCCGACTCCACCCGTTAAAGATGGCTGCTAACTCCCAGATCCGACTTCTGAAGCTCCAAGTAAAATGTAGCACACCAATATCCCAAAGTTTTTCTTCTTCTTGATATTTTTGTTGTCTGCAAAAATGAATTACCACCACCAAGTGGGCTGGAGTGTGGACCAGAAAGTTTCCAAGAGCCCAAGTTGTCCAAACATAACTTCCTCTGCTACATTTTGCCAGTTCC
This sequence comes from Leptatherina wallacei, assembly GCA_028567055.1. Lineage (NCBI taxonomy): Eukaryota > Metazoa > Chordata > Actinopteri > Atheriniformes > Atherinidae > Leptatherina > Leptatherina wallacei. The sequence goes on along the minus strand of JAOXYM010000004.1, from coordinate 5,337,733 downwards.
GTCATGCTGCCGCATCCCCCCAGGGGGTCCTGCCTCCCAGTTTCAGAGCCTCTGCTATACATAATCACTATGATCTAACAAATGCAAAACCATTTTGAAATACAGCAATTTAATTCTGCAAACTTGTATGGCTCCTACACTCAGATTTATAAACAAAGCTACTTTGAGACATTGCATACAAAATCTGTATCTTATTGAACTGAATTACTTTACTTTACATTACTCAGTTGTAATGAACATACTGAAGAGGATCCAAGGAGAAGCACACATGGGGAAGCTTACAAGTGTCACTTGTAAAGCTTTTAATGGAGGATAGAGACTGCCTTTGACTTTGATGGCTTTTTTTTTGTTTAAAATTTGTCAAGCCAAGGTTTTGGGTTTTCTTCGGCGTATTCTCTTGATCCAATGCTTTTGTTGTTTTTTTTCCTGTTTCTAGTTTTAGCTCAGATTTATCATTTTATTCAGTCGTTGCTTTCATGTTGTTAATTAAGCAGCCCTGGCTTTAATCCTTTGCACACACACACATACATATGCATGCCTACTCTATAATTCTGATCGCCTTTTCCTGATATTTTGTCATGCTGCATTCAGCCTTTGTCTTTAATGAGGATGTATACCTCTACTGACTAAACATTGCATGCACACAAATAAACAATGTTCGCTGAAATGGAGTCACTTAAATAGACATACTGGGCACAGCAGTAAAAGTGTGTTTGCTCACATACTTTACTTTGCCTTGCATGTTGTGCAATTATCCTGAAATATGCAAAAATTGAATGAGCACACAAACATGGAGATTGAAACATGCACACAACATACACACAGATTGTATTGTGTAAAGTCTGTCACCTTAAAGCGGAAGTGGCATTAACAGTAGAGGTCAATTTCTTTTTCACGCTCCAACCAATTTTCATTTTCCACAACTAACACTTCTGTATGGCTTGAAATGTAAAATAAAATGAGGGTGAGAAAGCAGAGGAATGGGAGACGTGTGGAAGAAAATAATCAGATGGAAAAAAACAACATAAGGTGAATGAAAGAGGGAAATGAACAAAGAAATATGCCGTGAACTCATGAGAATAAACTAAAATAATGAAAAAAAAATTAAATAACTGAGATATTATGAGGCTGAATGAGAACTTGTGCCGCTGGTTATAGATTCAGATGTGTGCCTGTGTCATGCAGTGGTGTATGTCCTTTATCTTTTGGTTCTAAATTTGAGCTTATTTGACTTGACAGCACTATTAATGCTGCCTTCATGTCCTATCGTAATTATGGTAAATACCAAAAACCGATGTCAAAAATGCACATAAACACCCACTTACGTGGTAATTTTCACCGGAAAGCTGGAAGATTTTTCCCGAGCTGTCAAGATGAGATAAACTTTGACCTTTAAACATGGTGGAGAGCAACGGAAGAATTGTGAACGCTAAGCATTGCATTCTGTTAAAAGTTCTCTGCTGCTGTCGGTTGTTAAGTTTTTATTCAACATAATGTTGTGGCAGGGAGCATTTTAATAACATTGTCATTTAAACTTTGTGTTGTTTCTAAAACTACCGTTATTGTTTGGTTTTCCTTCCCGAGAGCAGATGTTATCAGTCAGTTGAGGATAGCCTCCAGTAGGGCACTGTGTGGTCTGGGGCAATTTTCTCTTGTGAATTTATTGGTCTGTAGTGTACGCCATCGACGGCATGAATTCTGAGACTAGGAGATGGCCCAGCACATAGCCCAAACTCTATCAGCAGGAATGAGATGGCAAGTAGTACATGGACCAAGATTTCACCACTGCTCTGCAGTGGGTCCACCATGTTTCTCTTCACTACGACAACAAAAGCTGGAACACAACACACTCGTAATTTCCACTTTATAAATGGGAAGGATCATTTTTCCACTACCACATGAAGGCCGCATAAGTTACCTGTTACTGTCTTAACATAGAATCACAAAGCCTTTTGTGTGTGTTCTGTTCATGCAGGTTTCAACCAGCCGGGCTGGTGGAGAGGATCCAAGCTATAGCCCAGAATGTCTCCAACATGGCTATCAGGGTGGAGCAGATACTCCAAAACAGTATGGTGCAAAGCAGAGGTAGAGTATATCATCATCATATCATCATCATCATCATCATCATCATCATCATCATCATCATCATCACCACAACCATGATATTCTTTTAGCCTCTTGGCAAAATTTGACATTTAACTTATTTTATTCAAAGTTTCACATGTGGATTGATGTGACCAACGATCTGAACCTTGGCCCGATAGAAAAGGAAGGCTGTCGGCATGGATCAGACTGAACAAAAGTTTCATTTGTGTATAGTGTTAAAAGAAGTTACAATTGGTTCAGACTTTCAGACTAATCACAAAAGGTTACAGCTTGCGAACCACAGGCATCATTCTCTATCTCCATGTTGGACTAGTGTACTCTGCCGCTTGGAACCTGGGATAAGCTCGAGCCCCTCCACAACTCTGCAAGTTGGTATGGAAAATGGATGGAATCTTGGATAAAACTCACGTTCAGTTCAACTTTTTAGGTTAGCATGATCAAGCTAAGCACAGAGTAAAAACCAGACTTAATTAAATCAAATGTGCAGAATACAAAGAAAAAAAAACTTGAAATGAATGAGGTGGGAAATTGTTAAAAAAAAAGTACACCTTGAAGGGATTTCTGTGTCAAGATGTATTTCTTTTATAATAAAAAAAACATCTAGTCCTTACCTGATAATACAAGTAGATCAGTTAAACGACATTTTACAACATGTCAATATTCATCAGAAACTAAGCTAAGTTCTAGATGGTGTGTGAAAAGAACTAATTACACCCCATCATTCAGTAGCTTGTAAAACCACCATCACCCTTGGTTCAATATTGTTCTGTTTTCTGATGTTATTGGTCTTTCAAGTCATTGTAGAGGAATTTTTGCCCACTTTTCTTCTTCACAATTTTGTTCAGTTCATTGATGTTTGCATCATCTTTGCAAACCTAAGCTGTGCTTCCATGTTTTCTTTATGAGAGAAAGCTTTCTCCTGCAACTCTTCCAAACATTTTTCTAATTCCACTTATTAACTTTTACTGTTAACATACTAAATGAAGCTCGGGGAGTCTGAGATTTAGCTCTAGAAGGTTTTGTTTTGTTTTGTTTTTTGCAATTTCTCTGAGCATTTCATGGTCTAACTTTGTGGGTGAATCTGCTGGAGTGGCCACACCTGGGAAGATTGTCAGCTGTCTTCATGTTTCCACTTCTTCCTCACAGAGAATGACAGACTCCAAATTATTTGGAAATGGTTTAAAACTCTCCCCAGGTTGATAGGCAGAAATAATCCATTCCCTGAGATTTAAATTCTGACTTCTTTCCTCCTTGGCATTGAGTTAACAGTCACCTGAAGGCTCCAGACCAGCAAAGTGGCAAAACTTCTGCTTTCCTGGAGGTGCTCTCGGTAACGATAATCAGTTAATTAAATGCATTTGATGAGAAGCACCTGTTACTGTTACTACTTGTCCTCCTTACTTTGCCAAATAAATAATGTCACAACATAATTTGACATGTGTTGTTGTGCATCTGAGATTGTATTTACTAAATTCTGATACGTGATTCATGATACGTAAAACCCTAAAGGTTTGCTTTATTTTTTAACATGACTTTAGTTATAGCATGTATAACTAAATCTCTTCTCATCTAGATCTTTAATGTATTGTAGAGCCTGTATGGATTGATATACAACACTGTAAGTAATAACAATAATTATACAAGCCATACACCCGCACATCCAATCCACTTACCTCTTATGACTTACTATAAGAAATTGATTAAGTGCATTATCTAAAAGGGAAATAGGTTTTTATTGTGGGCACAGAATCAATCAGTAAAAGGTATTCAGTACTCAGTAAGGATCTACCCATGAAAAACAATCAAAGATTGCACCCTGGCAATCACCCAGGTCGAGTAACAGCATAGATGGTCTCGCATTTGAGGAATTCTGCAATATGCAGCAGCAACCAGTGCTGCATACGGGGCTGCAAAACCACTGTGTTTGGAAGCAGATGTTTGTTAAACAACAAAAAAAATCATAAAACAAACAAACAAACAAACAAAAAGTTCTTCTTTTTTTTTCAAAGTGGAGCACAGCTGGACTCTTGCAAAGCTGTCAGCTTGTGTTGGACCGAAACGTCCGCTGCAGATGTTACCCACAGCAGACCAGAAGAGAGCAGAATAGACAACAAGGAGACTCACACACAGTCGCAGATGTTATCCAAATGATTTCTTCACTGATAAAAATCCCTTTGTCATACCTTATCAAAATAACAGTAATCCATCATTATGGCTGTGAAATAAAAAACAGATTGTCAGATCCACCCATAACGCTGAAGACGAGCAGAGAAAACTTTGTAATGCGTTGTCTTGTCTTTTCTCGTTACTAATCAAAACCTGATTGCATTTCCCTCCTGATTCTTCTCGCTTACATTTCCTCTCAAGGGTAACTCTTTATTTGAGAATAAATGAGCTCTCCATCTCTTTTTGTTTCTTCGGAGCCAACGGAACCTGCCATGATGAAAGCATCGCTGCTTTCTCTTATCACAAATGAACTGACATACTGCTGGCAAATTTTATTATGATCATTTATCTCATGGTCATGCGTGTTTGAAAGTAAACAGAAAGACAGTTAGAGGACATGATTAAAAACGTTCTTCCCTTTGAGACCCCAATGAGGCTTTTGTGTAATGGCTTGAGGGGACAGGAGTCAAGCCTTTATCTAGGTAAATGACCACGTTTTCAATTGTTGCTGTTGTAATCATATTTGTAGGCACTGTGTGTGTGTCTGTGTGTGTTTTCAGTCACAGGAGAGAAGCCCCCGGGAAGACTTATGGAGAGAAATGTCTCTTTTTCATTAGGCAAATGGAAACAGACAGAATCAGAGAGCAAGCAAAGTTGTTGTTACAGAGAGAGAAAGAGAGGGGGGGGCAGAAAAAAACAGCGAGTAGGACGAAGCTGCAATTTGAATATCTCTCTCTTTTTCTCTGTCACTTTCCTCCCTTCTTCTTCTGACATTACCAGCTGAGGAGCAACTAAGTCAGTGGAGCAATTAATGCAGTGAGCGCAGCCTAAGTGAGCAGACATACTTGCTGGTGTAAGCCCCACATCCAGACAAGCCCACTGAATAGTGTGCATTGCTGCAACGCAGAAAGGTAGCAGTCCTGTAAGTGGGGAGACCACAGGGATTTAGCAGCACCACACAGCTCTGTTGACATACATTTTGAATTATGATGTTCAGGGAAAAAGGGATATTGCAATGAAATGTCCACAAGTGTTTAGGGAGAAGCTGTTAACGTGCATGATACATGTTTCTGACTAATTTGAATAAATCAAAACTGAATCTAAATGAGGCTTTGACAAGCATCATATGCTGCTTTATATGGGATAGATATTATTCCTCTCTGTGATAGATGCTGTAAGAATAGTTATCTCTTACTGTAGAATAAATATTCTTATCAGAACAAACATGAGTGAATGAAACAGCAGCGATTATGCCTCGAAAAATATATCTGTAACATTACTTTTTTTCTCTGTGTGATTTCACAGCTTTTTCCTGTAGTTTTTGTAAACATGGGGAAATATCAATAAAATGGAAAAAAAACAGCTTATTTACACCTTTAATGTGAAATAACATGAAAAAACTGTAACTGTAATATTTATATATATATATATGTGCCCCAGCACCTGGAATATTAAGATTTATTTTATTTTATTTCTTTAAACAATGCAGCAACAGCACAGGCATGCAACTGGAGTTGGACACAGTCGCATTTTGCATCAGGATGCACAATATATAAAAATTGTGTTTCATTGTACAGTTTTTGCTTGAAATAGTAGGACAAACAGGAAGTATAAATGAGGACTGAGTTCCACTGACAGGAAGTTCAGGAAAATGTAAACACTAAGAATAAAATAAAAAAAACAGCGTGCTGCAAAGGCGACATATGAAACTTGACTGAAAACAAAACATCAAACCAACACAGACTAAGGGCCGGATCTATCGAAGGTTTGCGCGTGTTAAAACCAGTGCAAACTTGACAGCACACGCAAAAATATGTTGCAGCTGATTTACTGAAGGCCTGTTACAAACGCAAAATAACACCCGTTTAGTACGTTTGTCTTGAATAAATATGCATTCTGGGCCAGAATCTGCAAAATACTTGGGAGGAGTAGATGCAAATAAATCAGCTTTGTGATTAACTAAAAGTGCGGTTGCTGCATCTATATTTAACACTTCTGAAAAGCAGGTGCAAACTGGCTGCACGCTGTGGATGAGAGTAGACAGCCCAGTTTTGCAAGAGTACAGACGCCCATCAGTCTCATTCACAATGTTTTCTTATGATCTGTGGAGGCAACGCATTTAGTTTTTTATTCTTTAGGGAGTCTCAAACATGTTTGCCACTGCCGACATCTGCGTAATCAATCTTAGTAAATCATCCGA
>JAOXYM010000004.1:5304874-5322462 GCA_028567055.1 Leptatherina wallacei | reverse complement strand
GCAGCCATCAGACTGTTCAACTCATCTACCTCTGGTCGTGAGAGAGACAGTGGAGACACTGTATCCTGACACCAAATCATCCATTTCATTTCATTCCACTTCATCACTGATCTTGTTTTTCTGATTGTGTTTTTTTGCTGCTACAAGGTTGTTGTTTTTTATCACTTATTGCTTTAATGTACATATTTAATCAAACAATATTTCAAATTGCACATTTTGTATATACTATAGTTAGTTAGCTGCAAGTTTTGTATTTCATTTTGTATTTCAGTTATTGTTTATTTATTATGTTACCTATCAATATATCTTACCCTAGTACTATATTATTACTGTTACTGTTGCACAGCAATTTCCCTCGGGATAAATAAAGCTTCTTGAATCTTGAATCTTGAAAAATATGTTGCACCTGTTAACGAGCAAAATAGTGCCGTTATTATTTGCCGAGGTTTTATTATGAGCTTCTTTTTTTTTTCTTCATCTAATATCTTGCCATCTCCTAACCTCATTTGGTGTTCTTATTTTTCAGATTGCATTTACTTTTTGCCAAATATCCTCCTATAATGCAGTCCTTCTGGACACATTAAGATGTCTTTGCCATATTTCTATTTGCCTTTTCTACTGATATTTCAATCTCCATTTGTTTTCTGTTTGCAACTGTCTCACTCCTTCTACACAGCGAATCAATTGTGCACGCTAAATCCTCATTTAAATAAGGCTGTTCGCGCCCGTTATCAATTGTGCAATCAATCGTAGTAGATCAGCCGCAAATCATGGAAACACAATATGCGAAATTTATCTGCAGTGCATGCAATTTTGCGCTCTATATTCAGGATCTTAGTAAATCAGGGCCTGAGTCCTCTGAGTTCTCTCTTCCATCTCTCAAGATTAAGCCATTGCCTTTGACTTCACTGATATACATCTTTATAGAATATATAAAACCCACCTAAATGTTTTAAATCATGTTTGTCCATTTTTGTTTGTTTTAAGAAATACTGCGACTCACTGAACTAAACCCTCTTTTATTTAACAGTTTAGATCCTTGGTGACAGAAAATTTACTTAAACATATACAATGACGAATGGTTTGAATCAATTTAAGTTTGTTTCTTCTTCAGAAGCATCTGAGTTACATCTGAGGGAATTAAACTGAAACTTTCTAAGTTGCTTTAAGAAAAGCTTGATGCCCATTCATATTTTCATTATGATGTGAAGGTTTTTGGCTCTTTCTATTTGTTAGAAATAAGCAGCTTTAGAACTGTGATAATGATTGTTTATCTGATGCCAATTCTGCCCCTTGTACATGAATTTACTCATATCCAGACAAAGAGTAGACTGGGTTGATTTACCACCAGCATTGTGATATATTCAGCATGAGCAAGCCAGAAAACTAGTGATCTTCTCTATTTTTTGCACAGATCCTCACTGGCAAAAATAAATGCAATAAGAGTGCTGCTTTTACCACCAAACATCAAAAATCTATCAAAATATTAAGCAGATATCATGACTTAATATCCCACAATATAGGCTACAGTGTTTAATCTTGTGGGTAACTTCGTTAGCAAAGTAAACATAACTGGTTGGATCTGAGGGGAGCAAACAAAAATGCCTTCATCCATTATTCTTGAAATGCTCTGTGTTTATAACTCATAACTGCTTGTTTTTTCCTTGTAACACTCGCTGTGTGCCTGCTAGTCCCCTCTCCTGTATCTTCACATCTGTTTGCTTGCTGCAGCTCAAAACCATCATTTTCTACAGTTGTTGCAGCACAGCGCTAATTTTTTTACCCGAATGTTGAAATTGAAATTGATCCCAAACTGGCATAGTTGTAAAGTTTGTAACAGTTTCCATCTTTTAGCAACAACAAATGTTTTATGCAGTGCTTAATTTGTAAAGTGGGAGGTCCCTGAACACAGAGGGGGGTGGTTCCTGCGACTCAAAAGAGGGGTCAAAGTGACGGAAGCACGCGTGCGCACAGACACACAGCTATGGCAGAGTTCTGCACGGGTCCAATTTAGCAACGCCGCACCTGCCTAAACCCGTTAGGATCATTTCCAAACCCGACCCGATACCCGTGTTTATCTTAGTCATATCAGGACCCGACGGGTTATTTGAATGTTTTTCTTTGTTTGTTCGTTTGATTGTTATTGTTTTTTTTGCAGAACTGGCACAATGTGTAAAATCGTTACTGAACCACTATGATCCCTTATTTTGCAATTTAGGGGCTTTATTTGATTTGGAGATTGCTGTGTATGAACAAAAAGTAATTTACCGTCTCTGGTATAAGCTCTTTTCTGTAATTTTCTATTCTGTTCTCTCGATGTCATTTTTACCTGCAAAACATCTCCGGCAGGTACCAGACCCATTGCAGGAGTCTGGGCCAAGGTATTAAACCCCTGTAAATCCAAACATCACTGTGTGCATTACAGGGCAATAGCCAATTTATTATGATTTCAGAATATTGGCCTGATAAATAAGAAAAAGAAAAGCGCCCCCACATCAGTGTTTACATGCACCGGATATGAAATGTATAAAAATGAAAAAAAAAAACTAAACTAGGCCACCGCAACATTTACTAACATGGATACTTAGGTTATTGCACAGCAATAACCTAAGTATCCATCAGACTATTAAAATAGGCTAATCCAAAATTAGATGGATGACACAAACACTCCGCCATGATACTATGCAATGAAAAACAAAAAAAACGAAGGTTACGACAAGGCAACTTGTGGGACGTACGATTTAAAATTATGTAGACACGCATAAATGAAACTCCATGTTATACTGAGCAACAGAACGGAAAATAGCTTTGCGCATAAGATTTTTTGTGTAACCTCAATGGGGAATATAGCTAGTAACAAAACAGAAAACAATTCTAAAAACGAAACAAACATTTATTTTTTTATTTAGGGCATTTTTCTTATAGTGACACAGGGGGTGGTGGATCCAATGAAATATGTTCCGTAAATGAAATTAAGCCCTGGTTTTATGTATAAGCTCAAATACTACAGCACAATGTTGCATGTCTCAGTTACAGTGTGCTGTTTTCATTGTCTAGATTACAAGCTCTTTTAAATCAACCTCCTTATACAACGTTGAGCTGGCTGTAGCTGTTCCTAATTGTAACCTATCCTCACCATCTTGTGCTTGCATTATATAGTTGTTAGAAATTCTTTCCTTGATCATGTTTATTGCCACATTTTCATTGAAATATAGCTGCTGCATGAGCCATGAATTAAAATTTTGCAAGTCTTGCAAAATGTAACAGTGCTCTAATATTACCTTGAGTTTTTTAATCCTGCTTTGTAGCACATGCCCCTGGTCGCCAGGCAGTGCCATTCAGTGTTAAAGGTGTGGTTTGAACATAGGGGCTTTCTTAGAGCCTTATTTCCGTGCATGCACCAGAGCTTCCCAAAGTCACTGTGCAAACACATCAAATCAGATCAAATTTTATTTATATAGCACAAAGGGTTTTATATCATAAAAGCAATCAATGCATATTAGATAAAACGACCCTTTGCACAACAAAGTATAAAACAGAACAATTTAAAAATATGCTAATTTCGCTTTCACATTGACACATACGTACCACACTCACACACAAACAAAAATGCAACTAACTCCCCCCAATTTCCTCCATTTCTCCCTCCCTCCCTATTATACCCACACCACAACTCTAACCCTACAAAATACCACTAATAAAACATCTGGCATGACCCTGCTGTGAGGAAACAATATTTATCGGGATTCATCCATATATATATTAGTGCATGGCAATGCGGTTAAAAACAGGGTTACAGCTCAAAATGTTCTGCCATTACTGTATGCAGCTGAGTCAATCAGAACCACTTCATATAGGGGTGGAAACTTATTCTAGTAAACACAAAAAGCTAATTAAGTAGTAACCGCTTGGGCGGCTCATGCCATGCAACACACAAACAATGCTGCTGTCCACGTTGCTGAAGGAAACAGAACTGATTTGCTGACAAATGAATGCTAAGAAACTTCAGTAACCTTGTGGAAAATCTAATCAATATAACCTGAAAATGAGATTTTTCATTCATTTTCCCCCTTTAGATTCCCACGTGAAGCTTTTCAGGGGAGCCAAACGCCACTTAGCTCTCCGGTATTTCGAACCATGGTTAAAGGTGTCCTTTAATGTCTGTAAATTGTTGGAAACATTTTAAACTTGGCCTGTCCTCCCTTTTATCCAGAAGTGGGTCATTTTCCGCCTCAGGATTGAGAGCAATGTGTGAGCTGCTTTTTAGGGAAAGTTTGTCCAAATGACCAACTAAGAAATCCAACTTGTTGGAGTAGTTGTTTTTTTTTTTTTTAACCTAGGCCACGGTTGCTGATGAATGCAGAACACATACACTTATATCAAGATGTCAGTCACAGACTCCTGAATCACTAAACAATGAGTAACAATGAAACATTTTACTGGTTTTCTCAGAATGAACTTGAAATGTCTAATCATGTGGAAAAAGTAAACAAAGAAGGAAAATATTAGCAAAGTGCAAGAATACCCTGACATTGATGGTAGTTAGCAGAGTTATCACATGTCTTATGACCCTCTTCTATTGAAGATGCTGTTCGGTAATAAAAGGGCGATCAGTCTGCCCCATGACTACATAATTGTTAACCTTCATCTGAGCCTGTTCGCTCCTTCTTAATTAATACAGGCTTGATCCCCCTCATCATTATCCTCTCCCCTCTATTTTTCTCCTCATTGACTTTGAGGTCAGAGAGCATTTTAAAACCATCCTTCCACACAAATTAATACACAAACACATAATGTGAGCTGTTTGCTAGGTCATACATCCATACTAATACTAACTTGAAGGGAAAGGAAATGTCCCATGCTTTGATATATATTAATACATTTTCTGCAGAAATCCTCTGTACAAAATGTAATGGATTTGGATTTTTAAATTATATAAGGAGGAAACTCTTTTCTGCTCTTTTCCCAGTTACATTGTGAGCCATTTATAGTGTTTGGGAACACAAGAAAATCATAAATATTTAAAAATGTCTAAAATATGCTTCATGCTCAATGCATCCGTGCATGCATGCTTTCACCTTTCATTTTTTCATTTTGATAACTGTTAGCAGTGAGATTTTAAGTAGGTAAAGCAGAACGTCAGTCTAGATGAAGACTGATGTCTCCCTCCTAGCCTGCGACCCAAATAGCTGAATTGTAGATTACGTTCCCCCCAGATATTTCACACAAACAGGGCTGAGCCATGCTTGTTTTCAGAGACTGTTTATAGCCATAGTTAGAAATACATGGCACTACGTTCAGACTTTACTCCGTATTTTTTGTAACAGGGAAACTAAAGCTGCCAAGAGAACAAGGTCACAACTTTTCTTGAAATAATTCTCTAACGTATACTGAATCCAACTGCTTTCATCTCTGCTGAGGTGAGGATTACATTACCAAATGGTCCATCAATCCATCAATCCATCCATTTTTATAGCTGTTTATTCCAATCCAGGGTCATGGGCCAAATGGTTTATTCTTTCAAAAATCTGAATAAGAAATGACCAATAGGAAACCGAACTGGACTACAGTCCAGCTCCACTCTGTGTCCATGAAGCCATGCTGATATAAGTTATATAGATTGAGGTTTGACCTTGGGCTGCTACAATAACCACTTACCTCATGGGAAAAGCCACCTTTCCCAATCATCCTGATATCCATTTTTGCATCAATGATGCCCTCACAGTCATGCCGTTGGCACGAATTCACCTCCATACCATCACAAATGCTGGCTTTTGCATTTTTTGATAATACGCTGAATATTGCGCCACATTTTTGGCACATGGAACCAGAAGGGGGTTTTCATTGTTGTTTCCCCCCCAAAAAAAAATACATAATACATCTCTGCCATATTTCTGTCCATCTGAGCGGAGTTTGTACTCTAGAGCATTGCTCTAATATATTGATTCTTCTTTGCGTAACACAGCGTTGCGTTATATATGTGGATGCAGTGCCTTCAGAGGGCTCAAAGGTCATGTGCATCCAGTAGCTTCTGAAATCATCTTTTGTCCTCTAAAATTTCACAAGAATTCATCTTTTCACTACATTATCTTTCATAAATATTGAAAGACCAAAGCTGTTTGTAAATGTGTAGTGTTTTTTTTTTCCTTTTAACGTTATTGATGATGCTCTGACAGATTGCAACACATTGTGGTGAGCCACAACTCATACTTGCTTGAAAATACTTGTTGATGGTCCTTTTATACCCAATCATTGCACCTCACCTGTCATCAATTAATCTATTGACTGTAAAATCTACCAGAACAGGGCTATTTATATATTTTATAAACTGTTCTGTCTATATTTTGTCTTTTAAGTAAGTTGCTGATATAAAATGTTCAATTTGATTATATCTTAAGATATATGGCTGCTGGTGATTAAAGACTGTGAAAACATTTCTTTCCATTTGTGTCTGTTAAATAAAAATTCAAACAAAATTTCCCAACTTCTCTGAAAACACATTTCTGTTTTCAGATGACACTGCTTGCATTATAATGATCTCAAGATTTAACAACCAAACATTGTTCCATCTTTTAATTTACTTTCTTTTTCATCACCTTCCCAGGCTGCCTTCCGCACAGATCTCTCTGTACTGCTGGACCAGATCGGGAGTGGAAAAGAATCCCTCAGTTTTATGAAACGCCGAATCCGCCGCCTCACACAACAGTGGGCAACGGCTGCCAACCGTCTGGATGTTAAACTAGGGCAACGATGGAGGGACCAGAAAAAGGTAAGAAACAATGAGAGGAACATGAATAATGGAGGGCTTTTTGTGAGAATGAAGCAAGGACAGGCTGTTTTGTTTGTCCTGTCGTGAAACTTTGCAGCACATTTTCATCAAGCGAAAGATGTTAATGAACAAAAAGGTAGCAGGGACAATGAAATATGAGGAAACACATACAACAGACTTGCAGCTTATTTCCTTATTACCCAATAATTCCATTTTAAGAAAACAAGTATATAAATGAGTCATCTTGTTAAATAAAAATAAGTCTCTAAGTGTCTGCGAAAAGGATTTGAAAACTCTATTCCTCTCAAATTGTTTTGCATTTAAGGGCTTTTGCAGATGCATCTTGAAAATTCTCATTTGAATGATAATAGCTGGTGGGAGAAAAGTTATAGCAGAAGGTAATAATAGGTTGTCATCACCGTAGTCTGTATTTGTCTTCTATCATTTGTGTGCAACTTTATTTAAAGTTATTTTCTAAAGCCATGGTACTGTAGGACAAGCCCTTACAGCAGCACAACATTGAATTTATTTTAGGTTCCTCTGTATGGATTCGTCTACATCCTACTTGAAGCCATTCATGTCAAAGACTCTGTGTGAGAGCAAGAAATAGCTATTAGGATGAACAAGAGAGAAGAAATTAAAGGGGGTAAGCAGCTAAAAAATGACAATGATGAATGATTGGGATTATGACGTGATGCCAAGCATGTGCTAGTGCGAGAGGGAGAAGAATGAGACGAGAAAGGAGGTACAAGAGAGGGATGGATGGTACTGTAGAGTATGGATTAGCTGAGGATTGATGGAGGGAGAGAAAGGAGTGATGTGCTGCTGAGATGAGCAAGAAACTAGGCCTGGGAGACCTCATGACTCTTGATGCTGGCTATTTAATTAATAACCAGTTCAAAATTATGCATAAGCATAATACAATTGTGACTTGAAGAAATAATTTTTCTAATTTCTTCATCATTCCTACTGCAATTCTCATCCTGCTCTGAGGAAACTCGTGATCTTTTAGTTAAGAAAATACAGAGAAATTAATGTACTGTATTTCACATAGGATGCCTCTTCTTTTCAAAATTCTTCTCTCTGCGCTTGTCCTAAAATAAGTTAACAAGAGTGGAAATAGTCCTCTGTCAGTGTGATTGATGTTCTCCTTTCTGGTACTGCGCTGAAAGAATTTGTTATCCTCTATCTTGGCTTGGAGGCTGCCTATATGTCTTACAAAGTGCTGCTGCTGCTATCGCAAAAGCAGATGGCCTGGTGTTTGTACGAGTTATCCTTGGCTGTCAAAAGCTGTTTATCAAAATAATTAGAAATGGAATTTGAAAAAAATTAGGAGTGTGTTTATTCTGCCCCTCTTTGTGGATCTGTGTTCATGCTTGACTGCTATTTGGATATTATGGCATTAAAAAACACTTGGCTCGATCACATTTAGAAATTGTCTGTGCCAGACAAATGTGCTGTGTTTGATGGGGAGCAGCCTTGCTTCACAGGAGATTGATTTTCATTTAAACTTTAAAAAGTTCACTCCCTTTACCACGATGAAGGGAACCACTGTTTGATTTTAATTAACTCTGACCCTGGGAAAAGAAACAGTCTGATGTGAATTAGCTACGTCCCTGTAATATTCTCACCTCTATCTTTGACACAATCCCTGCTTCAAATAGCAACTTTGGCATTCTTCTAGAGCACAGGTGTCAAAGCCTGGTCCTCGAGGGCCGTTGTCTTGCAGGATTTCAACAGCCTATGAAGCTCTGCACAATTACTCATTAATTTGAGTGAGGTGTGTTGGAGCAGAGATACATAGAAAACCTGCAGGATTCCGGCCCTCGAGGACCGGAGTTGGACACCTCTGTTCTAGAGTGTGCATTATTTGTTCATCCAATGGGCCTATGTTGATTTAGTTTCCCACGTTTGACTCCCGCTTTGATTGTAAGAATAGTGGATGTTTACTCAGAGAAAGAATAGATTATCAGAGCAAAAAGGTATGTATGGAGAAAGGATGAAAATTTGGCACAAAGTGTAGCATGCTCATGCTATACAAGATGTCCGTTTCCTGGAGCCTTGATGAAATGCTTCAAGCTAAATTACCACAGAGACAGTACAACAGCCCCCCCCCTTTCAAGTATGTACAGCTCTGTTCATAGCAGCTGCTTTTAGAGGGTGAAATGAACCAATCTTTGACTGAATAGTTCACTTTTGTAATGCAGAGCTGCCATAATAACCCTTAAACCATTAAGTACTATATATTTACTTCCTAAGAGCTCACACTAGCACACACTACTATTTAAAAAAATACTTGTCATGCATTTTTACACTCATGTTCACCTTGTTTCCAGTTCAGCTACCTATCCTTCTTTTAGTTACAGTCCACATGTGGGACTTGTGAGAGAAACACGCACATCACGTATAAATGATATACTGATAAATGAAAATGAGGCGGTACAATGAAAATGTGAAGTTCGGACACCAGGAGATTCTCCTTATATCATTTTGATTATGTGACGTTTTGGGCAATGGCCCTTCTTCAGACAGGCCACATGTGGAACTTGTAAATAGAAAGGCTGAAGTAAGGTAACCACCAGCCTTGAAACACTCAAAATGAAATATTTTCTATTCTTTTATGGGCTCCATAATCCATGGGCTTTACTCTTTGTCTATGCATCTGTGCTTTATTTTTTTTAAGTATTGGTTAATGGGAAACATTTCACAAAAGATTGCTTGTTTATTTTGCAAAAACATATTGCATTGTAATATAAACTTGTAACAGTGCCGCATAGTAATGCATATTAATGCTTATTAACACTTTATTGTATACTTTATTGTCTCCTGATGGAAATTTGTTGTGGGCAATAGTGCAAGGGGGCTGCAACGCAATACAAAGAACACAGTACAAAACAAAAAGATGTCACAGTACAGACACATGGCAAAAATAAATAACAAATAAAACTAACCATACTCTGACATGGCATCCTGAAGCATGGGAAAGTACCTATACCGCACCAATAGATAAAGAAACAAGACTACTCCACAACCCTTAATTCATACCAAAATATGCATGGATATCACAAAAATTAAGAACCAACAATATGATGGTATGGTATGGTATGGTATGGTATGGTATGGTATGGTATGGTATGGTATGGTATGGTAGCAAATTTAAGTAAACTGAAAAAGACAGTGGCTGGCAGTAAATGGTTAAAAAGAATAAGCCTTGCTGAAATATGGATGCACAGGAATTTTTGGGGGGTTGCACGGTGGTGTGGTGGTTAGCACTGCAGCCTCACAGCAAGACGGTCGCTGGTTTGAGCCTTGGGCAGAGTTTGAGCCAGAGGGGGTTTAAAACAGTAGCCTTTCTGTGCATAGTTTGCATGTTCTCCCCGTGTATTCATGGGTTCTCACCAGATATTCCGGCTTCCTCCATGTCCATAGACATGCATGTTAGGTTAATTGGTCACTAAATTCTCCCTCAGAGTGAGTGTGTGCGTGAGTGGTTGTCTGTCTCTCTGTGTTGGCCCTGCAATGGAATGGTGACCTGTCCAGGGTGTCCAGACAGGCACCAATCAGGATGCCTGATAATTGCTGGGATAGACTCCAGCCCCCCCGCGACGCTGAATTGGATCAAGCGGTACAGAGAATGAATGAATGGATTTCTTTTTGCTTCTTTGTATGTTGTTTTTTTTCCTAAACATACCACAATTTCATATCAGTTACTTTCAGTGCATTTTACACTTGAGAATTTCTTTAGTGCCAACATTAAACTTCATTAAAAGCTGTTGTTGACCCCTTTAACCATCATGACAAAACTGAGTGTCTCCTACAAATGGCTTTTTTTTAGAGATCAAAGGCGACACATTCATCTGAGCCAAGCTTACAAGGACCACATAGTCCAGCAGGTTTTCAATGTATTGCTGCTTCAACACACCTGACACTGACCTTATCATGTTAATATCTGTCCATTCTCTGCCTGTAGCCTATACTGTCAGTAACCACATCTCAGCAAGAGACCCTGGCTTCTTGGTGTGTGTTGAGCATGCACATTTAGTGTATTTGTCAGCATATGCCAAACTGTTCATTTTTCCCGTGTCTGCCCTCTTGAGGGTTAATTGACCTCAGACTGATGAAGTGCAGACAGCGTCTGAGACTGATGGGATATAAAAAGTGAAGCGAGGAGTCAGGGTGGAGTGGGGGGAAAAAAAGCGGGATAGAAAGAGGAAGGTACAGGTTGGGAGATGACAGCAAAATGGAGAGACGTGAGTAGAAATAAAGAGGGTAAAATTGTGTGAGCAGCCATAAATGAAGGATAAAGGAGAAGGTGAAGTTAAGGGTAGGACTCTGCTGGTTGTCAGTGCCAGCTTGTGCTGCCACCTGTGTTCTACAACCTTCTTAAGGGCTGCAGTGCATGAGAGAACAGGGTCACACACACACACACCGAAATGTGAAGTCCTATGCTAACAGATGCTGAGACAAGCATTAGCATTCATCTGTGGTTAGCCTGTTAGTAATGAGTGGAGCAGAGCAGAGTGCTGGAGTGGTACCACATACTTGAGAGCCACTTCAGATTTTCTGCTTTCATATGTACCACCAAAGACTTTCCAAAGATTGTACATTCAGCTACATAAAACACACCTAACATACACACACAAACCCAGGAGAGTTCATTTTCTCTGCTTTATAGTCGTATAACATTCAGATCAGAAAGGATACTGTGGAAAAAGGCTTTTTTTCATGGCAGGGAAATTTACTGATGTGGACAGAACATGTGCACTGCTGTGAGCCAACAAGGTTAAGCCAGCTACTGTATCTGTGTTCGTGTGTAGCTTCCTAACATTCAACAAGAGTAACTTTAGATATTTTTGAGTTTTCTCCAAATCAGTTAAAAGAAATTAATTGCAACACACAGAACACTGTTGCATGTCTGAGTGGCACATAGGCAGATACATGAATAAAAAAAACAAACAAATTCCAAATTCATTAGCACAATGGCAATCTTACGTCATGTGGGGGTAACAAGAGTTCACAGTATTTAAATAGCTCCGCTTTCTAAAACCGGAGGGGGGAAAAATTTATTTAAATTTTTACTTTTTCATAGTTGGTGTTGTGGAAAAAAAAATAATCCTGAGTCCCGATGAGAAAATCCCTCTTGAGTTTATTGAGACTTGTGCACAAGGAGAGCTGTCACCCAGATCCACAAGGCATCTGAATGAGGACTCTGACCAGAGGAAGTGCGTTCATCATTTTATAACTTTACAGGAGATGTGTATTTATTACAGAGGTATTTTGCATACTTAGAGTCACAAACAATGGTCCAGACAGGAGAGGAAATTAACTGAATGACTCCTAGGATGTCAACCTTACATCTACAGAGTTTGAGGAAAACATAGAATGGTTCAGGTGTGAGCTCCAGGTGTGAAGGGGGGAAGTAACAGAACAGAGGTCATTTTTCTTCTGAATGCAGACAGTATTCAGTGTCTGCCATTTGCTAGAGACCGTTTGGGTGTGTTGATTAGCTTCAAGATGTGAATTAGTCTGGCTGAAAATGACTTAACTTGATTTTCTCGGACACAAGCACTTCTTTAAACTAAATACATGTTTCTAATGAGAAATAAAATAAAACAGTAAAACAGTAAAATTTCCTCCACAGTTGGCTATGAGTTCTGTTTGTGTCTCCATAAACTGGAAAACTTAAATACTTCCAATACACCCATATTCATGTTTTGCATTTGCGTTTGGATGCCAGTTTTATAAATTCCAGTCAACAGTCTCTCATCCAGAATAATCTGGCCTCATATTCAGATTTCTTCAGCTGCTTATTTGTGCTGCCAGAATGTGAAATTCAACCTCTCCTCTCTTTATTTCGGCACGCTTTTCAGCATTTCTGTGATTTGCCCTGTAACTAACATGGCCACCACCAAGCCAAGGGATTGACTTGCATTAGCGTCATGTATTCTCACTCTTACCATCTGCCATCCAAACTCAAATTTAATTTCACTTATCTTTTTTTTATGAGGCAGAAGTTAATAGAGCAGGTTTATTAAATCAGGGGATTTTTCATGGCAGCTGGAGTCTCACTGGAGCTTGACTCAGCTTTACACACACCACTGTTAAGTGTTTTATGCACATTTTGTACATGTTGGGAAACAAGTGATTTTAGCAGTACTCCATGGGCACAGTTATAATGCACAACTATATATAGTTAGCAAGTTTGAATTACTGAATTTGATTATCTATCAAATGCTAATATGAAATCAATCCATTGGGCTCACTTGTGGTGAAGAACCTGCAAAATATTAGCACATGAACAGGCAGGTCCCTCATATTTACAGAAATTTATTAAAGCATTTAGTAGCTAAAGAGACAGATAGTTCCCTGAAGAGATGATAAAGGCATAAAAAAGTTAAAAGAGGCAACAAAAATCCTTTCAAATGACTGCCTATAACTCCTGGATTTATGAAAAAAATCCAATATCTTTGCCATAATAACTAAAATGTTCATATTATGTCAGTATAATGCTCCTGATCTGACTCCAGAACCCCCAGTTACTGGTAAATATCTTGGACCAACATATTGGTGAAGAAATTTAGGTTAAAATGAAAAAGCTACTTAAACTTTTTATTTCTCTTCAAATTTGTTCTGGTATAGCGTGACATATCCCTGCATTTGAAACACCACAGTAACTTCAGCAGCAATGCTTTGTAGCATAACTAAGAGGGGTGAAACCTTCACAGCAATTCTAACAAGCTCCTTGAAGCTTTTCATCATTACCTCTAGAGATAATACTTGTGAAAGTGCCAACACAGGATACACTTATGCACATATAATGAGATGGACCGAGGGACAGTTAGCTGTCACCATGAAAAGTTTTGGCAAACTGATCCTAGTTATACCTTAAGCTCATTATGCATGTTTCATGGTCAAAGTTGTGGGATGTATTTTTCCAGCAGAAGCAGCTGGAGGTGTTCATGCTGTGTTAGTTAATCAGGATTACTCAGCAGAGCAACGTTTGGACATGGCTATGTTTAATCCTCCGTGAAAAAGTAACGTATTGCTCATTTCTCGGTGGGCTGCAGTGATTATGCAGCAGCTAGCTGGATGTGCACGACAGCACTGCGGATAGCGGATTTTACTCTACAGCGTTGAGTAAAGAAAGCCACATATAAATGCTGATGCTTCTGTCACATGTTTTAAAACAAAGCAGATTTTCATGTTGAAATTTGCGAGTTTGTTGCCATGGTTATCTGTTTAAGCATGTGGTTCATGTGAAATGAAGCGTGTGCAATAAAGCCCATAATGCTGGATTTTGCATGTGCATGCTTTTCCTTTGGAGCATGGGAGGGATAATTCACTGAGGGTTTCAAAGAATTACTTCCCAGTTGCCATAATTTACTTTTCAAAGAGTCTGAAATTCTAATGATTATAATCCTCAAAGTCATTAAAACTGTTTGCACGGCTGCAGCTTAACTTTGATGGAGCTTAACTTTATTGAATATGCACAAATATAGAAATAATATCATATAAATTGGGTGAGATTAAAAGTGCTTTAAAATAAACTATTAAAATTATGTAAATTATTGGACCATAAATGTTGATGGTAAAGTGTGTTATTTCAAACAGTATGGAACAATATGGTGTAAATATTTCAGGCATGTAATGTGTAGATTCTTTGTATAGTTCAATTATGGAGACATCCGATATGCTAAAATTGATTTGAATGAATAACATAACAAACATATGTAGATGGGGTTTAGACGTGGCAAAAGAACCAAAGCTCCAGTAAATAGGCTCAACAAGACTGTCTAATGGCAGGTTAAACAATATCACCAACTTCTTAATATTAAGTAGATTATCATCGTGGTGCAGAGCTCTGACCAGTCAGGGCACAAGCAAATAACCTCTGAGAGTGTCCTAGATCATCTCGTTCCAGGACTTCAGCAATAAATCCTTTAGATCCTGCGGGCTGTGGACTACGCTCTCTGTGGATTGTTCTGGTTTTCCGAAAGAATTCTATCAGATCTCCTCAAATTAGGATTTTGACAGTTCGGAGGCTGGATTAACAACTCAGATGCTGTCTACTTTTTGAAATATTGACAGTTGTCTTGTTAGGGGTGGAAAGAGGTGGTTGTGGTGATGCTGGCGGAACATCGTATTGCAGGATGCAGGCTTTTCCCCAGAAGAACTTGTGATGTAGTGTGTCTCACCCAATTTTACCTCCACCAGGGCTACCTGTCTGTTAACAACATAACTCAAAAAGTTATGGACTGGAATCTCCAACATAGGATATGAACTGATAAGATTTTGGGGGTGATCCAAATCGCCACCTGGATCCACCAGCAGCATTCCAATGCCCCTAGAACTACCAGAGGGGGTTATTATAACACCCTGCTGACGCAGCATTGAATGAAGTGAAAAAGGTGAGGTTTATAGAGGCCAAGTTTTTTCGCCTTTGAATTTTTTTAATCATTCAGAAGTAGAAAAAGCTTCAATGAATAGATAATTAATTGATTAGCATGTGGGGTTACTTCTTGTATTTCAAATAGAAAATGTAATATACTTACTAGCTTACAATATTCACTGACCAGCTAACATTAAATCATTTGCTAAATGTATATTTTAATCAATTATTTGAGGGGGAACAATTAGAAAAAAAGATAATAATGAATGCAGGGTGGTTCATTCTGCCATCGATGCAGCTCTGGTAGAGGACACATGCATTCAGTGCAGCCATGTCCAACATTTTATAAAAAACAGCAACAGGTTATCTTCTAGTTACAGGTAGATGTTATAATCCCACATTTTTTACCCGGATCATGTTGATATTCTGGATCTGGTGATACAGAAGGTTAAAAATAAATCGGGTACTGGGTGGGCTGTTGTGCATTTTGGGTTTTTTTTCTGGCGAGTAACCCTATGGTTTGGCATGCTAATTGTGTGTCTCAGAAACAGATCCTAAAAGGAGGGAAGTATTTTTTAAATTAAACACAAACACAAAATGATGCCCCCAAATGCTCCTGAACCATCATGGAGTACATCTAAGATTATATCAAAAATAGAAAACCTCTAGAATTCTGGCAAGTTCTCCAACAAGTTTGCAAAATCTAATTCACTGATGTTTTTTATAAAGCATCCTTTACAAAGTACTATATGATATGGTACACTGTAATGGAGACTTCTGCAGTATATGCAAGTTTACAGCTTATAAACAATCCTGGTAAAAGACTGATATTAACTAAAGAAAAAATCTTTCAACATCTCATGAATATAAACAAAGATTCCAATGTAGATGTCAGAAAACCTCTCTGAACTTTTTGTTTAAACTCTGTACAACATTGTGTTCTTGTCTTTATTCAGATCCTGATTCATGTGGGTTTCCTAACAGAGGAGTCTGGAGATGTTTTCAGTCCAAAGGTGCTAAAAGGGGGGCCTTTGGGAGAGATGGTCCAGTGGGCTGACATCCTAACCACCCTCCATGTTCTGGGACACAACCTCAAGATCTCCATGTCTGTTAAAGAACTTCAAGGGTGAGTTATCTGTATAAGTAATTCACCTAATCTTCTTTGACTTGATCGTTGACAGTCAGCGGGTTAATGTTGAAAAGAGACTTGAGAGGGAGTGCTCATGACATCATTAGACATGTCACAATACCCTCCCAAGTGATAAAGAGATGCTTGACTCAGAAATACATGGTTTTGTGAGAAAACAGACCAATGTATGTGAAATGGGAAAGAGATGTTCTGCAACGGTTTGTACCAACATATTCAACAAGAACTTAGGGTTTATAAACAGAACTAAATGGTTTGCTGAAATTGACAGACAACTGGAACCCGGGTCAGAAATGTGGAATCAACTTTGTGTCAATTGTAAAATTTCTGCATTGAAATCATCATAATTTTGACAAAAAGATATCGACAGACACTATAACAGCAATGTTCTCGCTTGTTTTCAATAGAAAAAAATGTCTTCCTATATGTTATGAATTGATTTCAAATGGGCTCTTAAAACAGTTTAACGGCTCTTCCTGGATAATTTGGACTGTATGGATCCTGTACTGTTGTTACATCTATGAACAAAGTGTTGGCAATGGAATAACCACTTTGAAGTACAAACAAGCGTTAAGACTTCTGTACACCCTCAAGCTTTGCTTCACAAAATGTCACAACACAAAAATGAGGTAAGCAAAAATATCAGGGAAAAAGATTTCTGTCAGACTTTAAAGTCTGTGGTACGCTCATTCTTTGGATTTCCCCAACCCAAAGACTGCTGGTGGCAGACATGCTGAATATCGGGACTCTTACATTCACTGCTGTGATAACTGTGATCACATTAGAGATATGAGAAATGAAACTTTAATAATCTGGATCATCAAGAGGAAATGTTTTCTACAAGTTCATAAAGGTCCATAGAAAGGTAAGTTGTTGTTTTGGGGTAGTTTGCAGAGCTTGATGCGATAGTAGGGGATTAATGGCTTCTCCTCCTATCAGTTCTGGTTTACTGCCTGGTGGTGGTAGATCGGGTCCTTGTGCTTAACCACAATGACTTATGTGGCTAGCTCCACGCTGGGAGCTGTCAGAGCTCCTGATACTGGGGCTGGTGTCTGTCTCAGGCCTGAAAAAAGTCTGAAATATCTCCCTTTCTCTCATTATATATCTTCTTATATAAAATAAGACTGGTTACAGGATACATTTCTTCACATTTTTATGCCCTAGCTTACTTTAAAATAAACTAGCAGCCTTGAATAATTCTAGAATGCGCCGCTTGCTGGCAGCAAATTGTAGCAGCTCCAATCACACAATTTAATCATTACTTACTATCGCCTTTTTTGGGG
>JAOXYM010000004.1:5251680-5264478 GCA_028567055.1 Leptatherina wallacei | reverse complement strand
TGGGGTGAAAGAATGAGGATGGGTGGGGGGAGGTGGGGCAGAATGGTGGAGTGAGAAGGAGAAGGAAGAGAGGGGGGAGTGTGAGTAATAAGATGAAGATTATTATAATAATCCCTGTAATAGCTCATCAAATAAAGATGAGCTTATTACAGGGAAGCAAAGTGCTAGTGTTATGTTGTTGTTTTTTTTGTTTTGTTTTTTCTGAGTGAGTTAATAGCAGAGGTGGGTTGAAAAAGAAAAGTCTACTCCATTACATCTACTAAGTAAATTTTTACATAAATGTTGCTTTTAAGAGTATTTCTAATAGGACATACTTTTTACTTTCACTCGACCACATTTATTTGGAAGAAACACTACTTCTACTCTGTTACAATGGCATACTTTCTGCTCCTTACTTTTATTTTTGTTCATGTATTAATGCACGAACCATTTGTTTTGTTTTGTTAGATAGACTTCGACATGACCGTTTCACAAATCAAATGTAGCCATGTAGCCAGAAGATGAGACAGAAGCCACGGAAGACCCCCTGGCCACGCATTCAAACTATGTTTGCCTGACAGACTATAATAAAGAACAGCTATATCATCTGTGTCTGCCCAGACAAGTCAATAATTCAGCCAACCAAACCCAACTTTGAATTGGAAAAAAATACCTTGCGGTAAGTTGTAATAAGCTTAGTTTTGGCATTGGACAGCCTTGTAATACAGTTTGACTATTCAGCAAGATGTTCAGTCAAACACTGTGCTCATGTGTCCTTTACTCGGCTCTGGTCTCAAAAGTTTTGTAATGAAAGACCATTGACTACTTTTTACTTCTACTTGAGTCATGTTTTTCTAAAGTAACAGTACTTTTACTTAAGTATAATTTTTGTCTAGTCTACCCACCTCTGGATAGTAGTGACTTCAGACTCCTAAATATACATGCTTTCAGGCATAGAAAAAGTTGTCTTTTTTTTTCTTTTTTCTAACATACCGTGTCTCCTTAAAAGGCCACATTTAATGAACAGCTGCTTCAATGGAGCTGCAAAGAAATATACCATCCAGGTGTCGTGTTTGTTATAGTTTCATCAGCAAAAATGTCGTTCGATGTTCTTCAACAAAAGAGAGGCAAAATGAGAAATTTTCAGGAATGAATAAATCATTTTGTCTCTGGATGAATAATTACAGAAAGAGCAGGATTAGTGGAAAAGAATGAAACCGGCTGCTTGTGGGAAATGAAGAACCAGGGAGGTAATTGTGCTCCATCGTGCTTCTGTTTTCTCAGCTGCTGCATTACAATCCATGTTTATTTTTTTGTCCAATCTTTCCCTTTTATCTCTGTTATTCTTGTGAATTCTAGCCAGCATTACTTCACTTATCTAATCCCCTTCTCCTGGCCCCCTTGTCAATGATACACATGTTCCCACTAACTAAATGAATCTGATATCAATAAAAGCATCAGCTGATGGAGATATATGATGTTCAGCCACAACGTTAAAACCACTGACAAGTACATGGACTGCATTAGTTATCTCTCAGGTTCTGCAGGCAAATTCTTGGGTTTTGCATTCCTGTGAATGTTGCTTTGACATGTACCACCCATCCAAACATTTGTGCAGACCAACTACATTGGTCATTGGAATCTTCAAGGTGACAGCAACCTTCCCCATCAAAACAATGTGTCATGTCACACTGAAGAAACTGAGAAACATGGCAATATTGTTTATTAGATAAGACCAGAACAAGATGGTACTACCGTAATGTTGTGCAAAACCAATTGTACTATTATTTTTAAAATTTTGTGCTTCCAGTCTGTTTATTGTCTGTCATGTGGAACAGAATTTTTTTCCACACAGCTTTGCAAAATGCATTTAAATGTGAATACAGCTTTTAAAGTAACACTACATAACTTTCTGATCCTAAAATTCCATACCTCTGATGGACCACAACATTAATCATGTACTTTCCTGTAGCCAATGTTGCCCTTCAGTGTCCCAAGGCTGCACTTCATAAATTATTTTTTTTGTCCCAGAGCATCACCCTACAGCTGCATTTTGCTTTATGGCACCACGTCACTTGCCAGCAACTGGATATGAACACATTGGCCATTTCGGACACGTACCTTGGCTGATTCAGCAAAGAAAGACAAAATGGGAGTGACTTTTACTTGCTGAAGAGAGCCCAGAGAAGACAGGATGCAATACTGATGCTGAATTATCCTTCATTAAGGGGTGGTACAGTGTAACAACCTCCCAAAGTTGAGAAGAGTGGGTTTTAAAGGTGTTGTTTTTTGCATTGGTCTTTAAAAATTATCACCACAAGGGGGCAGAGTTTCACCAAATGAGGCAAGGCAAGTGTATTTGTATAGCACATTTCATGTACAAGACAATTCAAGTGCCTTACATAAAACATTAGAAGCATTACAGCGGGGTGCAGAAGAGGTCTATGTTTCCATTATGAATCGGATTAATTTGTTTCATAATCATGAAAACACAGTAAACTTTTCTTGATTTTTAACAAACATGATAGGAAACATATTAACATTGTAGCTCTTTTAACATAAGAATTTCAACCTTACCGTGGGATTTGTATATGCTACCCATTGTGCTGTATAGAGCAACATTCACAATCACCATTTCTCGCTGGATTTCTAAAAATTGTTTGCAGCTATATTTAGTAACATTGTCAAGAAATTTCTGGCATTTATAGATCCTGCTTGAGCCGTGTGCATAATTTATTTTTGTATTTCAGTTCATAGATACCAAAACAGTTATTAGCAAGGACAACTGAGGACCTGTTCTAGCATCAGCAAAGAACCAGAACTGGAACTGCTCCCAATGTTGACCATGGAGGCAGATTTATTGAGATATTCTGATCAGAGTAGAGTTTTATCTACTAAGATCTTTCTCTGACAGAACATCTGATAAAGATGTTGATGCTTATCTGGATCCCCTGCGTTTACCACATTGCAGCCAAAGCAACAAGATTAATGAGAAGCTGTGAGCTGCAAATGCAAATTTCTTTTTCTCCATATTTATTTATTTATTGTTCAGTTTTGATACCGACTGCTTATCACTTACTTGGGAAGGATGTTAGGGCTGCAAGAATAGCGGCAAAACAAAAAAATGCTCTGTGCTGTAAAATAGTTCCAAAAAATTAAATTTTGGGATTTTATTTGCAACATATTTACAGTTTATATTGTCTCCAACTGTCACTGCTCTGAGCATCACTCAAGATAGATCAAACCAGAGCTCTTTATAGTTAAGTGCCTCAAAAACATTATCAAACCAAATTGTATATTTATAGCTAAAAACCATGGTTTAAGTATGGTTTACAGAAAATAATATCTATCTGTGTTATTAAATCTGCTCTAATGGTATCACCTTCAGCTCTACTAAATGTTATGCACCAACATTTTGAAGATAGTAATGTCAGGCACACGCTACACTTAATGTGCAAGTTTTTGCTAAAATCAAGGCAAGTTGCATTGCATGAAAAGATAAAGCCTGTTCCCATTAAAGAGACCTCCAGGGTGGAAAAAATGACCAAATCTGAGGCTTTGAAGACACCCTCATTGAGATATAGTATGATGTAAAAATTTCCACCTTTTATAATAAGTTTAAAGAGTGCTGTTTAAAGGCTCACTGCAGCCTTTAACCACTGAAATGTGAATAGATTTTTTTTAATAGGCCTCAACATCTGTAAGAGTTGTCCATTATCTTTAATGGAGGCAGGACCAATTAGGGGTGCCACGCTCCAGGCTGAGTGCAGGCTTGAAATCATGCTTTTTCATAATGTGTTTCAGGGCTTTAAATCAATGCTTAGTGGTGCATTTATTAAAATGCTTGAATGGAGGATGATGATGTTGTCTTCTGTATTGGTTGCAGTATAAGAGACATGAAACCTCCCAAACCAGCTGAAGCCATGTTTACAGCAGAAAATATTTGAAATTTAAGAAGGAAAAAGAAAAGAACAAATTATTTTGGAACAGATTCACTAAATAGTTGCATTGAATTAACATTTACATTTTTGTTACACATTTACTCTGAAGGAAGAAAGAGGTTTCAGAATATGCTTTTAGAATAGAAACAGATCAATTTAGCTTTCATCTTAATGTCAAAAATTCTGTTTTAAAAGAAAATATGCAGTTGTGATCTACACTCACTAGTCACTTTATCATGTCATTGTAACTCATTACATTTAGTCCTATCGACATGGTCAAGATGACTTCTTGAAGTTCAAAATGAGCATCAGAATGAGAAAGAAAGAAAGGAGATTTAAGTGGCTTTGGCAAGGTTGTTGGTCTGAGTATTTCAGAAACTGATGATTTAATCATCTCTAGGGTTTACAGAGAATGGTCTGGAAAAAGGAAAATATCCATTTAGCAGCAGTTGTCTGGACCAAAATGTCTTGTTTATGTCAGAGGAGAATGGGAAGACTGGTTTTACATTACAGAAATGCAACAAGAACCCGAAAAATCACTGGTTCCAACCAAGATATGCAGAATACCATCTCTGAACATAAAAACAAGCAGATGGGCTACAATTTATCTATTTGTAAATATTTTATTTACAAAAGTCTAGCAAAGGGTAGTGTGTTATCCTTCAATTGAACTTGTCACACTGCAGCTAAATCTTAGGTCAGATAAAACATTCTCCCATATCTCTCAGTCACAGCCACATGCCGCCTTTGCTGCTTTACAGCATTACATTTTTCATTATAGTTTGGTCTCTACATGAAACAATTTTTTTTGTTTCCACTTCTGTCTGATTGTGGTTTGCAGCTGCCAATAAAGTTCCTCTAAGTGCTGCCTTACAGTGCTATCAAATTACCCCCACCCCTGGAGAAGCTAAATGTCCATAGAGACTCCAATGCAGAAAAGGTAAAGCAATGTGAACTTTGCCAGGGTTACAAATCGCATTACAGTTTCCATTAGCCTTTTGGCCACATGTTTCATAGACATAAGAGCAGGTAGACCACTTGCAGGTCAAACATCCAATATCTGATCTGTAAGCACTGATGAAGAGAGGCCCTCAGTCAATCAAGGAGTGCAAACAGTCAGCCAAGGATGTAAAGCCACAAAGTGCTCATAGATAATGATAACTACATGAATGCCTGGTTTACAGCACTGCTAAAGTGTCAAAAGTGAAACATTTACAAAACAAGTTTTAAGGAAAAGGCTAATTGACAACCATTTATTCAGGTTAATTATTTAACAAATCATGAAGCATGTCACGAGATTTTGATTAAGATTTTTTTTATTGATTAAATAACTTATCACTCGTTCAAATGAAGTGAAACATAGCTCCATATGAGCAATCTCTATCATTAATATTCTGGTTTTATATTCGCTCTTAAAACCTGAAGTCCCCAAATGGAGACTTTGAGAACAAATGGTGGAAAAACTGGGCCTTTCCTGGACTGTCTGTAGTAAAACCTCTCATTTGTTATGCTTCTCTTTTTCAGGGTTGGCCTTTTCAATAATGTTTACATATTTTACTATGATCTGATAGAGGTTTAGAGCTATAGCTGCATCATTCCAAAGAGATATTTTCATCCTAAAAGCGGCTTGTTTTTTTGTTTTTTTTTTTGGGTGAGAATGAAGCTTTTTTCATTTGTGCTATGTGCTATCTTTATTCTTCACTAGTAACATGTATACTGATGTTTATATATCTTTACATGTCTCACAGGTGTTTCCTTTGCACAAAGGCCTAAAAACCTGGCATATGTCTGAAAGGGTTAATGCATAACTGATGATAATTTGATGGGAAATCATGGCATATCTGTTACAGGCAACAATTTCATGTACTGAATATTTATACTTTTGATATTCCAAGACTTAATGATTAGATTTTCACAGTTTCATGCTTTCTTACTTCTGTGACACAAAATAAAGTCTAAGTAGAATGAGCACATGATCAGTGCAGGGGTACTAAAGGTTCAAGGCTTAGACATAGAAGTCCAGCACACAAACGGTTTGATACGTGCTGTTTCAGTATCACTATAATGAAACTTAATGTCCTTCTGAAACATGTTTATAAACAGGTAAAAGAAGCTCATACAGTTCACCGCATAGTGACGGTCCAAAGAAACTTCTGATTTGCCATTATGAGAATTCCTGCTCCACTCAGTTTTAAAGCAGTTTGGGTGATTTACTCCAAAAATTAGAGCCAACAAGGCTTTTTAAGAAGGTGAGGATATGTACCCAACGTTTTTGAACACAGGACATGTCACCATATTTTCATGGATCTGAGCAAAAAGTAACTATCTGCTCTTGTTGCAGGTGTTGCTTCTGCAAGGTGCAAATGATCACAGACTGAGTTTTTTTCATCCTGTTGCAATTAACCTGTTGCAAGTCCTCCACACTGTTGTCTAAATGTTTTAGCTTTTCCTTCCATACAGGAACTAAGATTTGGGGAATGCTTACCATGTTGGGCATGGTTACTGATTATTATAGAGGACATACTGGTCCCTATCAGGCTATCCCTTAGACATACAGTGGATGTTCCTTTCCTACTTTACTGTAGCTCTGTTTTCATTCTGTTTCTTCAGCTGTCAGAGAACCCGGTGCTCTCCCAGCTAACTCCACTTTATGTTCACCTTCCCTGTAACATAAAGCAAACCAAAAGGTTTTCTTTGTGTGAATAAAAGATGTGTGTCTGCAGCATCGGTGCTTCTCAACAGTGAATCCTGTCTTGTCTTTCTTGTCAAGTTTCTCTTGCTTTTGTAATCTGATTGTTTTGCCCGTGTGTTGCAGGTTCCTTGGCGTGCCCCCCGGCAGAGGTAGTTGCCCACTCACTGGCCCGTTGCCCTTTGACCTCATCTACACCGACTACCATGGCCTGCAGCAGATGAAGCAACACATGGGACTCTCACTGAAGAGGCACAAGTAAGTCGAAGGGTGTGTGTGTTTTCTTGTTGTATGTGTGTGCTGTTCTACCTGCATGTGTGTGTGTGTGTGTGTGTGTGAGTGAGAAGGTTTATTGGTCATTTATGGATTAATTAATCTGTGTGATAAGGCGTGCATGTCTCTGTCAACATGTCAGACTGTAACTCATTTAGCTTGTTAAAATCACTCATTTTGTTTCAAAAAACACACTTTAGCACGCACCAATCCCCATGCAGTTAAAGGCCTGTATGTGCACAAATATAAAAAAGAAACCATTTGGAACGTTGTGATTTAATTTAGCAGCATGACTACCTGCAAACACACAAGCTGCTGCAGCACCATCTGTCATGCATCATTACGCTGCACAGCCAGAATGATCACAATAATAATGATTAAAATTAATACCACATGTAGTACAAGACTCAAGGCTTACAAGATACAAGCAGCTGAACATGCTCCATGCACATGTAAATATCTCACCACACAAACACACCCAAAGATCATTTTCAGTCACTCCCTGTTTTAATAGCATATTACTGCAGCTTGACTGTAGTCTCTCTGCCATCATGAACAGGAGGAAACAGGAGGGAAAAAAATGACAAATTGGACTGCCACATAGAAGAAAAGATTGATTACAATGAGAGGTTTTTCAAGTGTGTTGGTGCAAAAGTGTTCTTAATAGCTTTTGGCAACAACTTGGAAAGTAGGCCATGACAGGAATGAGACAGAGGCAAAAAAAAAAACATAAAACAACACCCAAAAAAAAGGAGTAAAATTACCACAGTGCATTTGAAAGAAAAGAAAAAAAAACTCTCACATCCCTGCAGAACACAACAATATGAAGCCAAATTATCTTCAGAGGTCTTTCATGTTGTTGCCTCAGAAACAAATAAGATTGAAAGTCCAACTTCAGCCTGATTCTTTAATCTATTAAAAACAACTCACGGCCACCCCCCTCTCCGTCCCGCTCTCATGTTTTCATGTCCAATAACTTTGTGTACACCGCTGTATGCGATGGCAGCACTCGATATTTTTTGCTTTCTTTGTTTTTTCTCTCGGCATAAAAAAACAGCAATAAAAGATAAGAAATAAAGTAGAAGGCGTCTGTGAGCGGGAGGCCTGCTGAAAGTGAAACAGAGAGAGGGGAGCGTTAGGATGAGATTAAAGTATGTAAAGAAATGTCAACAAAGGAGAGCAGAGAGAACAGAGACTGAAAGATACCGCAAGAAAGAAGACTAAAAGGTTTCTGGCTCCAACTTGACATCGCATATAAAGAGGTGCTCCATGTATTTTTAAAATCCAATTATTAGCCAGAGAGATGCGCCTCTGCTGGGCCGAGGATCTATTTTTCCTGCACACAACCTGTTTAGCCGTCTCCTTCTCGTGATCATGATTTGTCTGGCACACACACACACACACACACACACATATTCACAATCCCACATTTCTACCAGACATCCAGCAGTCAGCACCTAATTGCTTGCTGAGTTCAGCAGTTGCTCTGTCGTTACCATGTGGCCTTGATCTCTGCTTTCCATAACAGGATGCAGCTTTCATTGTTTGTAAAAGACAAGACTTTTCTTCACAAAGATGCAATGAAAGTATTTTCAGAGGAGCAGGATTACAAGTGGGACAAAGAACATGTATGTTTATTTTCATAAGAGAGTATCAGATATATGATAAGCAACTAATGCCATTCATTTGTATCAAGCAAGGGAGCTAACTTTATTTCTATAATCATGTAAAAAAGACTTGAAACGCTGGACATATCAGGGCAAAATAAAAATCACTTGATCCTCACCAGGTTTTAAAATGAGTTAAAAACAGCATCATATGGACACAGGATATTACACAGTGTCATTATTTATTTCACAAAGATTAAGCATGAATGCAGAGGCAGTGTGTGAGCAACACCTCAAGATTCTATAGCTTCTTAAACTTACAGTAACTATTTTCTGCATGACTTTGTCAGTCTCATGTCAATGTGGAGGAATTTTGGCCCACTCTTCTTTACATTTTTATACATTCTGATAGATTTCTGCCATGTTTTGGATCATTATTTCCCATTTGACTCAATTCTTGGGCATACAGAGGAGTTCATGTTTTACTCGATGCAAGGTGTCCGGATCCCGTTCCTGCAGAACAGGTCCAAATCATCAGCCCTCCACCACCATGCTGGAAAGTTGGTCGGAGGTGTTTCTGTTGAATTGTTGTGTTTGGTTTATGGCAAGTATGGCACTGTGCTTCTTCCTGGCATAGAAGAGGTTGCTGGAGGGGCTCAGAACAAAAGCAGGTACTGTTCAGGGCCGCCCAGATTGGATGGTTATTTTTGTGGGATGCAGCACAACAGCTCAAGTTATCTGCCTGAACTAGCTCACAGACCTCACATCATTTCTTGGGTTCCTGAGTATTTCATGGTGTAAACTACAGTGAACTTGCAGCACGCCTACCCCAGGAGAGACTGGAAACCATGTTGAATCTTTTCCTACATTTAAAAAATCTTTCTCGCTGCAGAATGAAGCAGAGTGCTTAAAGTATTCTGACATGGTGTTGGATCTCCAGCATGCAGAGAATTTGTGAAAAAAAAGAAGACAACTTAATAACTTGATGTATGCTCTAATGTGTGTGTGACCTATCGTCACATTGAGAAAATCAACCAATGATATGAGATGGAGGCAGCTTTGCTCTCACCTAAACACATTTCTAAGCAATAAGTTGAGTGGGGTTTTGAAAATTATTGGTTGAGAGATCCAGCTGCAGTCTAGGCCGATGCTAGACCGCACGTCCAATAGGGCAGAGACAGTGAACATCTTGGAAATGTGGACTTTGGTCAGTTTTGTTGTCAGGATGGAAGATAAGTTAATGAAGCCTTGAGAAGCTGTTCTAATGTAAAACGGACCAATTTTTAATGATCTTTTTCTCCCTTTTTTTACTTTTACAAATCACCGCCTAAATGACAAGTAGTGTACAACTTATTTTAAGAACAGATAAAGATCAGATGTTCGCTTTGTTGGTTTTAGATAACTGTTTGTTACAGCCCTCCACTTTCCTCCACATTCATCTACGCCACAGACCTAGAGGATCAAGATAGGTCAATGACATACCCACTCACCCCTCTCTCGGTCCCTATGGTCAGAATGTGTGTTGCAAGGAATCATTAATCACACTGAGCTCTGCCCCCACCCCCCACCTCCACCCCGTCAGCTCCTTTAAATTACCTGTGCTTTATGTTCCCACCAACATCTAGTTTAGTCATTATGCCTGTACAACACTGTCCGGTGTGTTCTTGTGTTCATTGGACTGCATGTGTGTGTGTGTGTGTGTATGCAATGATAAGCAAGGAGAGTGCATTGGTGCAAGCGGGCTGCTGTCAAAGATGCTGAAAGCGGATAACAGACTGTTCTAAATCATACCCACTCATCTGATAATTGGACCAGCATATTGAGTTCCTCTGCATGCTGAATTTACAGCTCTGATAGAGGTGGATTAGGAGGAGATATCCAGAAACATCGAAGCAAGACTCAGTGCAAAGAACCATGGTTGTACTAATTATGGCAGATAATTTGATAGATGGATGAGGGGGAATGTTGTTCCCACATCTCTGCACTTTAAAAGACTCAAGTTAAACTGTGTATCATGTTAATAATAAAAAATTGCTTGTAGAAAATCTTCTCTGTTTATTTCAAGTATGAAGTGTCACATGCCAATTTGACCGGACTCTGAGCAGCGCTCTGTAAGAGCATATGGCCTTTGTTTTGGCAAAGTGTAATGATAAACTTGTAATTAATTCATAATCACTGGGATTATTGTGTGTGTTATTGTGCTGAAGTATAACACCTCAGTGCATATAGCAATAATGAGAGTTTGTTATTTACACCAATTTCATAAACAGACATTTTTTTACATTTTAACCAAATTAAATTCATCATTGAACAAAGTTCTCATAAAGAACAAAGCATAAGTATGAAATTTGAAATTTTCAGTGTGATTCTGTTTGACTTAAAAACCTGTTTCCTCATCACTGCAACAGTTATTTTTCCATTCAACAACTAAACTATCAAAAGAGACAGACAGTAGCTTCAGCAGCAGCTGCAGTAAACTGCCACTTCCTTTAATGATACGGCAAAGGAAGATCTTGCAACTCATATTATCACTGTGTCAGGAGAGTTAAAGACAAATAGTTTGCTGACAGCTTGCAAGGTAACAAGCAAAGGTCTTTTAAAATTGGGACTGAGCCATTTTAATCAGACAATGTGTAAAGTGAAAGTTACGGGAAAGTTTAGTGTGTAATGTATGTGCAGTGTTTGTATAGCTGAGCAGCACTTATCTAAATCCAGCAGTAAACAAACAGAGATCTCAGAAATTCTCTATAATCACTGCATTGTTTATCAGCCGCTTGGCTCCAAACAGTCATTATAACCTTATCCTTTCTTCCTCATACAAAATCTATTGTGATTTCTAAAAATCAGTCAGAGTGTATCCATGCTGATCATTAGGGAACATCCTGAATTAGGAGTGTTGCCTTTAGAAGAATGGCTTCATTTGTTCACCATTTACCCACCGCATCAGGTAAAACAATAACAAACAGCTCAAAATCAAAGTTCAAAGTTATTTGTCTTGTCTGTTGAAATCTTTGTTTGTACAACTCCCCAGTCACATCCAAAGACTACAAGTGACCCCCCCATTTCCTTCACCCTGAAGGACTGTTGAGCCTTGCTGAGCAGCCGTTTAACCCAGATTAGCCCCTTACTCTGATCTTCCAATAGATATTCAGCTCAGCTACTCCTCCACTGATTCCCTCTTCCTCCACTCTTTTTTTTCCATCCCTTGGGAACCCATTATCTGGTGGCAGAAAACCATTTCAGAGCAAGTGAGATGTGGTGGTGCAGGTTGGACTGTGGGAGGATAGAAAGCAGGAAAGACACAAGTGAAAGCAACACTTATCATTAATAATTCATTGTGAGCTTTCTGTGGCCCGTGCAAATAAATATGTAATATTTTCTTCAGAATTTCAACCTCCGCAGGGCCCAATAATGAACAATACTATGATGAGTCCACATAATTTGACACGCTCTGTGTTGAAAAGTTTCTTTCTGAGATGTCAATGCAAAAACTGACTGAAATGGTGTCAAACACAACCTGAATGTCATCTTATTTCTAGCAAGAGAGAAAAAAATATCTCTGGAATAATTTTTCATTAACTCAGGGGATTCTTTTCACACAATTTCAGCATTAAGTACTCTTTAGTTATATGACAAACCCCACAAAAAAGAAGGCCACCAATACAAGGCATTTGCAGAGCTGGAGCAGTCTGGAGAGGTGGTTTCAGACTGTGCCATTAGCTACTCACTGAAACAAGTAGGGCTTCATAAATAAAGGTCTAGACAAATACAACAACTGAGAAAAAGGCAAAATAAATGAATGAATAAATAAACAATGGTGGCGATGCTTGCAAATTCTTGAACAGATTAGATCTCTGTATGATGTTCTATGGACAAACAAAACTGAAATACAGTTCCTCAAGGGCAGCAGAAACATTTAATCTATCACAGGAGTGGTGAAAACAGAAGATTATTGAGGAAATGTATCAGAAAAGTAGTTTTTTGTTTGTCTTTTTAAATATTCTGTCTTGTTCCTTGTGGTTTAGCCACTTAACATGGGATAGGAATCATGCAAGCACAAAAAAGCTCCTCAAAGGATAAGCCAATGTTGTGTCAACTTGTAACAGAGGGGGCTTGTTCTTTTGATTGACAAGTGTCAGATGCCCGGCAGCAAGGAGGCTGAGGGTACCATTACCGGGTAATAGCATGCCTTAGCTTTAGCCCGCCTACCTCCGTTAGCTGGTTAGCTCTTGTTAGCTTGGTTAGCTACAGGCAGCTCAGAGTTTGATGGATATCAATCATCCGCCCCCACGCTCACGCTAACAGCTGC
>JAOXYM010000004.1:5221815-5232068 GCA_028567055.1 Leptatherina wallacei | reverse complement strand
AGCTGTGCTGTCACTGATGCATGTCCCATAAACACCATCTCATAATGAGGAAGAATGCGTCAGCACAAATCACAGATAAACTATAATCACTGGACTATTGAGAAAAACATGAGATATCGTGAATAAAATGTCATGACATATATGAGTAGAATGAAATGTCCACCACATCTGACCAGACAATCTTGTTTCTCTCACTCTGTGAGTTCTTTAGTTGTTTGGGGGGATTTTTTTATGCAAACTCTGTGTGGGCTTTCATGCATCTTGTACTAAGGAGGGGTTTCTTTCAGGCGATTCTACCATTAAGTCCAGATTGGTGGAGGTGGTGAGCTCAATTTCTATTGAGCTCCATTTCTATTATTCTCTGCTTGTGCTGTCACTATTTGGTACTAATTGTGTATCAATAAAGAAAAATAGATTAATTTAAATGATTTTAGCAAAAGGCTGCAACATAAAAAAAAGAAATGGGGTCTGAATACTTTCTGAATGCACTGTATATACAGCTATTAAATCTGCTAATCAGTTCTTTTGATATCGGCCTTGGCATTGTGGTTTCAGGCATTTAAATTCATCCAGCTTAGTCTCAGTCTGTGAGGGTCTATGAAACATGTTGGCATTAGCGAAAAGCACAAAAGATAAATAATTTTTTATGCTTGGAGCTAATTAGGCCAATCAAAAGTGTACCATAGTTATAGAACTGGTACATCACAGCATGGGATGATGTATTGGTATGCAAATAAAGCCTGATGAATTTCCTAGCAGCGACACACTGTGATTAGGCTTTGCACAACCTGACAATGCAGATAATCTGAACAATAAAGCAAAAGCAAAAGCACACTTTAATATATGTAAAATGTCACAACAATAATTAGATGACGACTGTGTTTGAGTTCATTTGTGTGTGGTTTTTCAGGTTGAGCCTTACCTGCCTTATGAGTACACTTGCGAGGGGATGCTGGAGAGAGTACATGCCTACATACAGAACCAGGTGAGGTCCAGTTCATGTCACTTCAAATGTAGACAAGAGTGCAGGACAGAACACACACACCTAGAAATTCTCCCTTCAAGTCACAGGTCCTTTCTCACTCTCATAAATTTAATCTGCTCAAACGATCTCACATTCCCTATTCTGCTAAATTTTTCATGATTCAAGACCCAGAGCATCATCTCTCTCACTGTGTGTATGTGTGTAATAGTCTATACTCCATGTATGTTGGTTCAGAATTGATTACATGCTGACTCTCATAATGAGCTGCATACAGTATTGTATAGTATACAGTACCCTTTGGCTCT
This sequence comes from Leptatherina wallacei, assembly GCA_028567055.1. Taxonomy (NCBI): domain Eukaryota; kingdom Metazoa; phylum Chordata; class Actinopteri; order Atheriniformes; family Atherinidae; genus Leptatherina; species Leptatherina wallacei. Next base: position 5,230,778 of record JAOXYM010000004.1, on the reverse strand, counting down.
AAAGCAGGCACTCCTAATGATGAGAGAACAAAAAAGAACAGAAGTAGAGGTGATGATAATTAAAAGAGTAAGATTTACTTCTTTTTTTAATCAATAAACAAACTGTAGAAATCTCTTAATTGTTCCTTAATAAACAGCTGAAATGGTCACAGGAGACATTTCAGCTACATTCCTGCTCAGATATCCATCATACACATTTGATGGAGCTGATTAATCATTGCAGCTATTAACACCAGCTGTAATATATTCTACCTCTAAGCCACAGCTGGACTTCTCTTCAGATCTATACTTCAGATGGCGTTTTTACACTGTGTATTGTTTGTAGCATGGTTTATGTTATTTGAATGTGGACTTAGTGGTGATTTGGTACATGTTAAACCTGTTTCTGCATCATTCTGAATAAAAATCATTAATCCACAGTTACATTTCATGTGTGTAAATGAAGTTCATGTACTTCCATTTTGCATACAATCATTTTCTATGCTTAGCAAAAGCACATGCTTTGGATACCTTCAGGTAGATTGTTGAGGGATGTACAGTTAATATTGAGCATGAGGGCATCTTTACTCATGCTCATGTTTGATTTTATCCCATACATTTGTAGAATGCAGCTGATTGGTCACATGTGATTCACATGGTTACACATCGGCATTTAGCTGTGATGTTGGGGTTGCATCTCCTAAACAGCAAGGCAAACATCACTGTGCAGAAAACTATTTGTTGTCCGAACAAATCATATTTTCACTACATTTATATGTAGTACAAAGCTACTTGCTGTAGCTTTTGCCAAAGCTTTGCACTGCCTGTGAAGACCTCTTGTAATAGTGTACAGTTGTCGAACGATGCCACTTAATAAACTAAGTTTGTCATAACTTTCACTAGGACTTTTGTGCACCAGAGCCTCCCTTCACTCCAGCCAACCTCTCCAGGTATGTATATGCTGGTGGCAGCAGGATGATAGGACCTCTGTTTGTGCCCCTGCCCAACTCCACAGCCGTGGTCTGGGCATCCAACGTGACGGCTCCCAGTGCGTGGCCTCCTCTCAGCTCCCTTCGGCTGCTTGTGTCTCAAGAGGGCCAGTCTTGTATTGAGGCCTGCCGATCAGCCGGTTTCATCTGCGAACCTGCTCATTTCCGCTTCATCAACAACAAAGAGGCTCTGCGCGGGTAGGTCAAACGAAAGTGATGTAATGGAATATCATGAAGCTACATGCAAACTTACTGCCGTCAAGTTTTAATGAGAGGTTTTTGTACAAACTGAAGCCGGCTCTGACCAGGTGTTTAAATATTTAATTCAAAGGTTCAGCATCATAAAACTATAGGATTTTTTTTTTTATTGAATCTGCCATCTCTGTAGTTCAGGAGGTTACATTACTTTAAAACAGAAAGCTGCTTACCTGTCCCCATACTTCTCCTGTCTTAGGGTTAATTCGCACCAGTCCTTAATTTGCTTGGAAAGTCTGGTTCATTTTGGGGGGTATGTAACTGAAGGCACATATTCTGGTCCACCTAAAAATACTTATCATGTCATGTCTTCTGCTTCAGTAATTCTTGATGCAGTGCCTTAGGCAAAGGGGCGGATAAGTTAATCGAAAGGTTTGCTTTATTTGACTAAGTACCAGACCGGGTGAATGTTGCAACCACGGATTGAACCAAGTCCCAATTAGTACCAAATCCAGCGAACTATTAAGCCTCATTCATGCTGTACATTACATCCACATATACAGTACATGTGGACTTCTTATTGTCCAAAGCTAACGTCAAAACTCAGGCGTGAATCCCCCCTCCCACGACGACAATCATTAATTGTATGATATCAGATGGGTCATCCTTCAGGATCCTCAAAATAAAGGCTTGAAAACGGTCTTCCTCATAAATAAGGATGATTAATGTGGATTCATGCATTAATGTGTTAAAAAATGAAGGTGCTAAATTTAGATTTATCTCTGCATTAATGGTTTAACTTTGACAGACATGATAAAAACCCCAAATGCATTCGATAAATGTTGGTTATATATTTTTCAAGAATTATCTGGCGGACGCCCTGAAATTATCTTGCGACCTCCAGTTTTGGAACCACTGCTCTAGGGGAAGTATTGCCTAACAACCATGCCAATGTAATTAACAGATGGCAGTTTGTGGGAATTGATGTTTGACAATGTTTGACATGGATGTACCTATTTATGTATGTAAAGTGAGCATAAATAAGGTTTTACGTGTGAAAAAGACCTAAATGTCAACATGTCCTTGGGCAAAGTATTAAACTCTAGACTGCCTCCCTATACACTCCTCTGTCTTTCTGGATAAAGTCTCTTCAGCCATCTTCATAAGCTAGTAGGAATCATATACAATCCTACATTTTAACTGGAAAACCAATAATCACTGAGCGAGAATCTGTCCAATCCCTCTCCATCCTTTGCTGCTTCCTGAACCACTGGAAAAATGCAAAACAAAGTGGAGTCATACTGCTTTTCTCAACTGTACAATAACTTAGCAACTAGTAAAGTAGTTCAAATGCTTTGTTGTTAGCAAAAATGGGAGTCTTTAAGGTTTTCTTGGAGAAAAAGTAGCCCTATAAAACTGTGCAAAGACCATATTGATCTATGCCTGGAAAACTGGAAGGTCGCACAAATAAAAGAACGTTAATAAAGCAGTGTTTTGCTTTCTGTCACACCACGGTTATTCACTCGTTGGAGAAGTTTGTGTGTAGTTTGAAGAAACGGCTTGTGGGAGAGGCAGCGTCTGGCCTGTCAATAAGATTAAAAAGATGATAGGAAGCATAAAGAAAGAATAAAGTGGGTGAAATCATGGATTCTCCAGCGATGCTGAATAGCAAGTCGGAATGATTTTTCTCACCGACAGACCAATTGGACCTGCTGAATTGGCTGCAAATGACATTGACAGGGTCAACAGTGCAGGAGGCGCATTATTCACTGAAAACACAAGAGAGACAGTGTTCAACTGATACTCTGCATGGTGCTGACAGCTACTTGTCAGCTTGATGTTTCAGGTCCCTTAACTTACATGCAAGTTGTTTTCAAAGCTGCTGCTCTGCACCAACAAAATCCTGATTTTGGTGAAATTATCATTTGACTTTATTTACATAACCGTGACAGGATTACTGAAAAAGTAAGAAGCAACAGAATGTCTCATGTGCATCTGGGCGTTGTCAGCAGAAGCTCCTTTAAATTTAAAGCTTGACACCGCCTGTGGGGACAGGCCTGAAACAGAGGTAGTGTGTATAGAAATGGCAGCCTGAATGATCTGTGTTGTATATTTGAGTTGACACTTGACAGACACAATCTGGGGACATGTAAGACTGTAAAACCAGACACTTCACTTTCAGACATCTACTGTACTTTTCTCTGAAAGTGAAAGCCTGCTGGTGTTTGGATGTCTTCTCCAAACATCTCCCTCCTGACTGCTTTTAGCTCGAACTTTCTCAGCTCTTAGAACGTCTTTTGTGTTCCCTTTTTTTCCTCTTTGTCTTGGTTTACAGCGCAGCTCCTTTTTTTCTCTCTTCAGTTCTTTGTAGCCCAGGTCTGTTTTTATTTTTTTTCACTCTGACATCTTTTACCTGCCTTGAAGTTTTCCCAGCTTCCTTCACACTTCTCAACTCCCTTTAGTCTTTCAGCATCCTTTGTTCTTTTTCGAATTAGCATCTGTAGCATGACGAAAGACCTGAAATCTCTTCTTTTGTTTTCCATTTTTTATCTAATTTGAAAACATACCAGTTTTGCTTTCCAATTGCTAATCTCTAATAAAATGAACTCCTAATACTTTTGTTTTCTTTGTGATGAAGTTGTCATTTCAGCATGTGTTCAGACCAGTGCTGCTCTGTTTCACCCCTGCAGGTTAGAGGTGCAGTGTGAGGTGATAGACTCTGAGGTCAACCACATCCTCCCAGCCTTCTCAGTGTTGCGTCGGGAGTGTGGTCTTCAGCGGGAGCCCTTACTCTTCAGCTGTGCAGGACACTCCTCAAAATACAGACGTCTTTGCCCCTGCAGGGACTTCCTTCACGGGCAGGTGGCACTGTGTAGGGACTGCTTATGATTCCAGGACACCTGAGGGACAGACACGAAAGTAAAATACACTGATTTGGGGGGGTAATTTGGAGAGCTGTTGGGTTGTGAGTATTGTATGTAACTATAATGGTTACTGCAGAAGACCAGAGATGGAGCCACAAGCTTTCACATAAACCCCGAAGATTTATTACATACAACTTTTCATTTTTGGACTGCATCTTTGTAACAGTGGAACTGTGGTGTCTTCAAATATCTTGGCAACCTCAGGTCAGTATTCAGACTCCTCTCAGCACTTGGAGAAGGGATGATGGACACATGGAGCATCTCTCCTTTTAGTTTGTCCCCTCCTGCAGTGATGGACCTTTATCAGATGGGGTCTGAGGCAACAGCAGTCAAAACAATCATTTCTAGTCAGAGAGTGAGGGAGGAGGAGAGACGCCAAATATACAGGGCACGGCACAAAAATATTTTTCAGTAAATAAGCCTTCAGAGCTCTCAGATGGATTTTTAAAGAGTTTGCAAGTGATGGAAAAATCATAAATAAATAAAAAAAAGTCTGAATGGATCAAAGAGTTGAGGTTGGTTTTATATTGCTTTCCTATCTTCAGGTTGGAGGGCTGCCTTCACCCACATTTGTTGCAGATCTTCAACCGTTCGCATTCATCCAGCTTTCCATCATTGCACCCACACCTCTGCAGACATTTGATCTTTTCCACCTGAAGCTGACAGCAATCACAGTCTGAAGCTGTTGGAAGAAGGAAGGCATCAAGATACAGAAGGGTGAAGAAATATAATGCCTGTAGTTTAAGTGTTTGTGAATGACTAAATTGTGACTTCTTTTTAACAAGGTTTGACAACAACTTTAATAAAATCCTCACATTTAAGTCCAAAGGCAGGAGAAGTGGTATCTTCCTTTCATGTCCATTTGTATTGATTATACAAAGAAAAGTCTATAAATGGCCTTTTTCATCATCCCACACTCAAGTGTGGTCTGATGCTTTGAGCTGCAACACTGCACCAGTACTTTTCCACTCCACAGGAGGGATCAGTAAAGCTTGGTGCCCTGCTGAGGAGTTGGAGATGTGCAGCCTGTTGCTGCCCTTTCAAAAGCACTGTAGGGAAAAAAAAAACTGACTGGGAATTTGTTCCCCATCAACCAGACTGTCTTTAGGGACTATTTCATGCGAGTATATAATATCGTTAAATGCACCAGTGCATCAGCTTTTTGAAATTAAAAATTAGCCGTCAAGATCTTCTGAAGTAAAGTAGTCCCCTCACCTGAGCCCTGGAGCAGAGTAAATGAAATACACAGGGAGGCCAACGCATAGTAGTGTACAACAAACAATGCTAAAAGATCATCGATCCATGCAATGTAGCTGCGTCATGTCCAGGGTGTACGCTGCCTCGTGTGGTAACTGTTTTGATAGGGACCCATAACCCTGAACTGGAATAAGCGGGTATAGGAAACGGAGGGATGGATGAAAATTTGCACCCAACAATTTGCTAAAGAAACACTGAATAAAATGATACTATATTACTTTACAGGGAGCAGTTAAAAAGCACTTTTCAGGCCAACAGCAGGATATTTGAGAAGAAAAGGGAAAAAAATCAAGCACTATAGCCTGACAAAAGTTTTTCTTTTGTATATTTTTTATCAGCAAAAACAACTCACCCATCCATTATCTCTCTAAAACAGTTTTTTTTTTTAAACGTAGGTGCATTTGCTTAAACAAGCTGATTAAATCCTTTCACACTGCCTCACTGGTGCTCTGGGGCTTCATTAAAGTTATAATCAACATCATGATAACTTGTTTATCAAAGTGAGGAGGTGCATCGAATCCTGCTGTTACACATAAAGGTGTGTTGTGTGGACACATAGTTAATTTTATGAAAATGTAGTGAAATTATGATTGAAATAACACAATCTATAGCCGTGCAAACAATGATAAAACAGTAGATGTAACTGACACATAGTCTTTACAATAAGACCGATGGGCTGATAGAGAGTCCTAACTCAAACATCAATAAACTTTAGAATTTATCGTCCCCAAGGGGAAATACTTTTCCACAGAGTGAACCGCTAAAAAACACGACATTCTCAGCAGGGCCTGTTGCTTAGGGCAACTATAACTTTCAGCATCAGAGTTTTTCCAAAACAAGCCTTCCTGCACCACAGTGCCCGGTATCTGTGCCCTGGTGCAACGGGGTAAGACATTCATTAGTGTCGGTTTAGAGTTTAGATGGCATCTAAACCTCTTTCTAAATTCTAACAAAAGGTACTTATAAGCCCCCCATTCCTTTGTCAATCACACCTAATAAATCTTTACAAATCTGAAAGAAAATCCCAGTATGATCTCAATTACCAGAGGTGGAAAAAGTACAGAAAAATTGTAACTGAGTAAAAGTATCTTAATTTACTTAAATTCCACTCAAGTAAAAGTACCAATCTAAAAATCTACTTGAATAAAAGTAAAAAAGTACTTGATTTAAATTGTCACTTGAGTAAAAGTTACTGTAATTATTGATGTGAAGGCACATCAGGCTTAACGGAGGATATTTTAACTGAACGATAGATCTAACTTCAGCTAAGTAAAAGTACATGTTTTCTACTTACTTCCACATACTTTCATAGATCTGATGTGGAAGGTATGGAAGCTGACAGCTCTGTCTGGCGGGGCAGACATGTTCTGCATTGCATAATGAAGTTATTGTCTTGTTTACGTTTGAAAACAAAGCTGGCTGAGATTTCCTTCACTTTCCGATTCATCTCTGCTTGACAATCCATCTCCTTCATCTCTGGCTCAGCCATCGAGCAAGGACATGTAATAAAATAAAAATATCTTTAATTAAATTCTACTAAAGGAAAAGTACCCATCTAAAAATCTACTTGAGTAAAATTAGTAAAATTAAAGTAAAATTACTGATTCCAAAAATTACTTAGAAAATTACAAATTACTCACAAAAACTACTCAATTACAGAAAGTGGAGTAAATGTAATTCTTTACTCTCCACCTCTGTGAATTACAAATGAGAAGGATTTCCTTCTAGCTGCTTTAGCTCAGTATTCATCTCACATCTGGTCTGGACAGCTCTCCTCAAGTCTTCAGCACCTGTGCTGTAAATTTATTATAGAACAACTTTAGTTGGAGAGGCATTACCTTGTCTTTGTCCTCGTCAGGTACTTTAAAGTTCTGGGACTTTCTTTTTTCTCTGGGATTTCAGATCATGATCATTCTTCATCTGATATTCTTCTACACATGGATGTTGCTCAGATGTTGATGTGTTGTCCTGTTCAAACCAAATGATGAATTTAAATGCATTTAATCCTCATTTCATGAAGCATGCTGTCTTATTCTAAGTGTCAAAAAGTTCCTCAATCATTTTGTGACGGTTTTCTTTAGGTAGTAAATGATATAGAAAAGAAATAAGCAAAACTGTTGGCTGCTTCACATTTTCCTCCAAACTGTTCTCTTTTCTCAGAGTGCCAAGACGAATACCTTTGCTGGAAAATATTACCATATTCTTTAAACATAAAGAGCGTTTTCTGGGAATTAATCCTTTGCTTGTCTTTTCCCATCTTACTTTTCTACCCTAACAACTCCACTTTCATGTCCCCACAACACTGATGACCCAAAGCTTTCTTCTTTATCCGGAGAGGCGGGGGGAAACAGGGGCTTTGCATTTGTGTTGGTGTTTGTGTATACAGCAGTGCTCTTGGGTCTGAATCCCGGTGCTTCAGCCAGAATTCGATGAATAATAAACCTCAGGTATGAATGCCAAAGTAGATTCATCAATTCCTCATTGACCCATACCAGCATTGGAAAAAAGTCACCCCATTCAACAGCTCACCTTGATTTAACACCTGATGCAATTCAAATTACCGCAAATGTTTTTCATCTCTGCAGTTCATCCATCTTCTTGAGTGAAATTGAGTGACCATAAAACCACATTTAGTTAGGCTCATGGCAGTTTGCATGGACACACATGAAGGGTTGAAGGCGGTGGCATGGCTCCAATGTCACCTTTTGACAAATGAATCTGAACAAAAGCTTTTTAAATTAAAGAAATAAGTCTGCATTTCGAGAAATTAGGTTAGAGGTAGCTGAAAATTCAATCTGACATTGCAACCAGGAGCTTTCTAAATGCCTGCAGACCCCTTCAGGCTTCACAGATTCATATTTAACATTTTGCTCATTTAATCTGTACAATGAACAAGTTATTTTTCAGGTAACACATTACCATGTATAGCCAAAGATACACCTTGTATGCTTAACATACTTCATAGTACAGACCCTCAAGTGCCATCACTTCCTGGAGTGAAGTTGCCAGGTAACCAGCAGGTAGATGTCAGGAAGTATTTATTTAAGCTCAGAGAGCAAACACTGATATTCACTATGATCTTCAGACATTAAATACTACCAGTGTTTATTCAACATTTTTGACTAAATTGTCATAATTTAATCATTTGAATCATTTGAGTTTTAGTGTGGTTTTAGTCAGCTAGATAATATAATAGTAATGTGGCAGGGACAAAGGAGGGCCCAGAGACATCATCCCCTGGCCAAGTAGCCAGGGGGCATGATCAATCAGAGGCATAGTGACAGGACCTCAGTTGTCACAGTAACATAATGATGTAATATAATATGTAAGAGTTACACATCATAAATAAAGTTTCCCATGAATTTCTGAAGTCATAATTCACACCTAGGTAAAATGACACATTAACTTGTTAATCAATGCACTCACATTGTTGCCAGATCTTGTGAGAGAACCAAGTGACCAGCCCAATTAAAAAACAAGCCCAAAAGAAGCAGTCTTTCATATAAGCTATATACCGCCGAATCATAGCCGAATCATCACCACCTGTCTGCAGAGTGTTTATTGTATAATGTAAACAAAATGGCTTTAAAAACACTGGTTGAAAGACACCTGCCGCCTG
>JAOXYM010000004.1:5116024-5130115 GCA_028567055.1 Leptatherina wallacei | reverse complement strand
GCTGTAATGTTTCTAATATTTGTATGTAAAGCACCTTGAATTGTCCTGTACATGAAATGTGCTATATAAATAAACTTGCCTTGCCTAGGACCCTAAACTGTAGACCTACATAAAAATGAGAAAAAGACTTCTAGCCCTCTTATTTTTAACAGGTTGAAGAACACACTGGAATATAAACCTGTACAAACCTGAACAGATCTTTCAGTAACTACCGGGATCTTCTCTGTTAAATTGTTCACGAGTAAAATTATTCTACTTGGTTAAGTCTTAACCATGTCAAACACTTTCGTTAGAGGACAGACTGATATACATCTAAACCTACATCAAAATGACCAGATTGTGCAATTGCAAAGAGGCCATAGTTTGCAACATGCTGATTTTGGATGTGCAGCACTTTGGAAACATGTTCTGTTTTAAAAATGGGCTTTAGAAATAAAGTGGATTGGATTGAACATAAGATGATAACTCACATCCTGCATGAACTTGCGGCAGACAGGCCGGATCTCCTTGCTTAGAGTTGCGCTGAACATCATAACTTGCTTCTCGTGGGGCGTCAGTCTGAAGATTTCTTGGACGTCACGCCTCATGTCTGTCGGAAAGCCAAATGTACTCGTTATCCTCTGTACTTGGACAGGAATCCTGTTTGAGTTCACATTTGTACTAAAAACAAGCCAACATGCTCATCATCCACATGTCAAATCAAAATGAAATGAAAAATACTTTATCTATTTATCCCTCTTACAGGGAAATTATTGAAAAAAAAAGTCTAAATATTCCGTTTTATTTTTTGAAAAAACAGCCAACTATGGATCGACTATCCTCTCACTCACCCAGCTGCTCCAACATCTTATCACACTCGTCGAGCACAAAGTGTTTGATGTTTTTCACGCTGAGGGTCTTGTTACGAATGAGTGCCAGAGTACGTCCCGGAGTTCCTACAACAATGTGGGGGCAGTTCTTCTTCAGGACGTCCTCGTCTTTCTTAATGGCCAGGCCACCAAAGAACACAGAGACTTTGACAGTGGGCATGTACTTGGAGAAGCGCTCATACTCTTTACTTATCTGGAAGGCCAACTCTCGTGTGTGACACATCACAAGGACAGACACCTGGGGGAGGGGGACATCACTCTTTCAATATACAGATACAGAAAGGAGGCAAATGGCTCAGCATGGTTAAGATTAGGTTGTCGGTCTGTGCAATAACCCACTCACCTGGCCGTCTACCGGTTCTATCTGCTGCAAAGTGGCTAGTACAAACACAGCTGTCTTGCCCATACCAGACTTGGCCTGACACAGGATATCCATGCCTAGGATCGCTTGAGGAATGCACTCATGTTGAACTACAAACCAAGCAAATGTTAGCAATAAGTTAGTGAAAATGCCGAAGTACATTAAGCTCAATTTAAGCCCTTTTCAGGCATTGCATCCCTTAAAACTGTTGCTTTCTGATCAAACCATTCAAAGGGTTTGTTAATTAATGGTAAGAAATGTATGTCAAGATACTTTTAGGATGTGATAAGATAAGTGAGGATGCATCACATGTAACTGCATTTGCCTGTCACTGCACAAGTATGTATTATTTCTGTTGCTAATCTATCCTGTTCTGTTTTGAATGTTAAAAATGAGATGTTTACAAAAAGAAAAAGAAGATGAATTGTCCATGAAGTTGAGGTAAACAAAAACTGCATGTCACCTTCTGAGGGATGCTCAAACCCACAGTCAACAATGGCACGGAGCAGTTCTGGTTTGAGGAGAAAATCTCTGAAGCCTGAGCTGTGGATGGAGACATAGGACCCCTTAACCTCCTTCTTGCTTGCTGGGGTACCACTCTCTGGCAGCCCCTGGGGCTCTTCATCATCCTCATAGTCCAGAAGTTCATTATCAACGTCATTTTCTGCCATCTGGATTAAGGGGAAAACGAACAAAATAGAAAATCAAGGTGTTAATTGGAGTGTGTTTTACAGCCATAATGTGAATCTTAATCTTTAATAGGAAGGCTGTGAAGGCTTTTTACTGTTTGTAGAGTTTGATATTACCATTTAATCAGTACTACTTGGACGTTACAATCACAAATACATGGCAAAGTCGTCAAATTAATCAAACAGGAAACTGATGTGGCTCTAGTATGATGGTAACAAGACTCAAATTCTATGCAGCTGTATAAATGAGCTGACAGCAAATTAGCTCGTTTAACGTTAGCAGGCCGTAGTAGACAATAAAATCAGTCATATAGAAAGAGGAAAAGGCTAATTTTATTGTCTGTGTGTTGAGTAATTAAAGACTTATTCAAAACATATGCTGTTTAAGTACTACTCGAACATTAGCTCAAAATGAGAACATATCCTATTGAGACCCCACTGATAAACTCACTAACAATGGAGTCCTCCATAATTTTGACTGGCTGCTTAGCTAGCTAGCAGTGGGCGAGTATTTTGCCTGCGTAACTGTGTCAAACATTAGATCATTGTATTTGTGTCTGTCAAGTGACGAATCGCAAGAAACTAAATTCCCCACTTCAGCATCAGCTTAGCGGCAATATTAAAGATAATGTTTTTACAAATAGAAATCGCTCATGTTAGCGTGCCTAGCGTGTTAGCTAGAGAAGCAACCCTTTAATTAAAGGGGAAAACGCGGATACAATCACAATGTAATCAGACATTTCCCACATTATTTAAAAATAAACACATTTACATACTTCTATGTGTGAAGAGGAAGGTACAAAGACATTCTGATTTTACCTTGAGTCTTTATTCAGATGTCAGCGTGAAACTATCGTGGTAGCAAGCGTGCACTAACGTATGCTGCGTTTACGTATCCTACAAAAATGTGCAATTTGCAACGCGGGATCAAAACAATTACAGTACCAAGAAAACAACGCACTGCATATCTTCACCGATTAAACCCAAAATTAATCCCAATAAACGTTGGTAATTTTACTGTTTTTAATAATCTATTAATAATTTGTGTTGATTTGTGCGTTTTGTTGTATTTTTATTACTTTAATTATAACATTTATTAAAACAGGGAAACAAATATATAGGCTAACATTCCCTTATTCATAAAATATATCTTTCAAGTCACGCGCCACGTAAATTTCTGCTTTTTGGCGCTTCCTGGTGGTTGGCAAACAACGATTTGGTGCATTATCACCATAAACTTCACCCACGATTGAAGTAATATCATTATATCTAATTATCGTACCAACTGTGAAGGCATCAGTAGCAGTTCGTGCCAGTGCAGTTGGTTCGCACGATTTATACACCGGCGCAACCAGCGGTGAGTAAAATAGGCAGAATCTATCTTTCTTCATAACTTAAAATAAGTTGTTTGACTTTGACTTGCGACGAAAGTGTGGGAAATTACTTGTAAACTAATAATTCAATAACAATGTTTTGATTTTACAGTCAATGGTTTTGATAAGGGCGCTCTATAGAACTTCCGGTTTCCAATAAGCCAGCAAGAGCGTTTCAGGTTACGTCTGTGGGTAGCGTTGTGGCGTTAGTTTGCAGCACTGAGGTAAACAAAAGAATGAGATATTGCTTATAATAGAGACGACAGATAGTATAGTATAGTATAGTATAGTATAGTATAGTAAAGTATAGTATAGTATAGTATAGTATAGTCAATATAATAGTATGAGATGAAGCCATCTTACAAGTTTCAGCAGCGTGAAGGGTGGACAGCTGAACACTGCTGTGTTCCTCTTTGTACCTCGTCGGCTAAATATAATTCGACAGTCAGTTTTCACACATTTCCCTCAGACGATCAACTGAGCAGGAAATGGACTGCAAACATTAGAAGGGAAAACTTAATTATCTCTCACCACACCCGTGTCTGCAGTCGACACTTTACAGCACAGGAAGTCAAAGAGCCGACTGGGAAAGGAGGGAGGAGGAGGCTGAAACCTGGTGCCATTCCGCTTTTATTTGACTGGAACAACTATTCTGTTCTTGGTGAGAGAAGACTTTGTGTGTGGGAACATACAGCTGGACCGGAGAAGGTGGAAACTATGGAAGCAGTTCGTCTCCACGATCACGACTACTGTGTCGGTCCGGATCCTGCCTTTGTGGACAATGTACTTGAGGAAAACCAGAGACTGCAAGAGGAAGTCGCTCAACTACAGCAGCAGCAGCTGGAGCAAATGTCCCTCTCACGTTTTGGGATACAGCGATTTGTTGGTTCCGACGTAGACATTCAGTTCTTCACCAGGTATGTACTTTTGCAAGTTATTTTAAGATATTTCTCACTTGTCTAAAGTCGAAATATTTTTTCTTGGCAACTTCAGCCTTTTATTGACTGTTTCTTTTTATGTAACCATATCTTGTTGTTGGCCAAATTTTACATTCATAAATATAAAGTGATCAAGACCAAACCCTTAAGTGGCTCTTTTATAAAAGAAGCAAAGCTTTACATGTCTACTCTGTCTACCTCCAACAATAGAAAAGTTATTAAAAAAAACTGTGTCTCTTGGCTCCAAATTCAAAGTCCTTATCTGTTTAGGCCTGTCAATACTCATAGTTGTCTTGTTTTTTGTAAAATCCCTGGCGATAGTTCACGCCTTGTTCATGCAATTCCCCCTCGGGGATCAATAAAGTATAATTCATTCATTCTTAATCTCTTGTTATGTGAATGTTATTTTTAGTCTTTGTAAGTTGCAGATGATGTACAACCTTTTTTTATACAGAGGTGTGGCAACAGTGCTTGGCAGGGACAGCTGATTTAGTCACCCCCTTGTGGCGAGGACCACTCTTTACACTGTGGTCCTTGTAGTGGTCATTGGTCCAGACCACCGATGTATCGTGGTCCAGACCAGACCACCATTTTCGTGACAACCACTGAGAAAGAAGAAACTAGCAGGATGTTGACGCTATATAAACGTTGCCAGTTCCGATTTGATAGTTTATTGTTTGCATTTATTTTATGATGTAACTTCTCAGTATAACTGAAGTTAGCTGGAGCTTCAGCTGTAGAATCTGCTGGTCATAAAACAGCCACATGGATCAGGTTCACATGTCTGCTGAGAGTGAAACATCAAGAGGAAATGGGGGGGGGGTTGTCTTATAGATTTGGATAGGCAGATTTCCCTTTTAGAGACCGTGAATGTGGGAATATAAATAAATACATATGCAGGTGCGGGTCTAGTTCATCACAAGCACCATACAAATTATAAATTTACACAGCATGAGGAGGCATTTGTGAAAAATGTCTGAATATCTGAATATTTTCCCTGTTTATCTTAATTTACAAAAATCCAACTCTAATTTCCCTCAGGTTAAATAAAGTATCTATCCATTTCCAGGTTTGCATCTTATAAACACTTGATGCGATTTTGGCAGGTCATTCAGCCATCACTGAAGTACATGGTCCGAGTAACCAGGTCAATTACTGATGACGCTGCACAACAGAGTGCTCCCATGGTAGGCCCATGATATTTGCAATCATGTGATTTCCCAAATGGAGTACATTGGAGAAATACAGCCAACCGCCTCTAACTAACCTTGTGTGTTTCACAGGAACAGGCTCTACGCCCAATAGATGAAATGTTCCTGTTCCTGAATTACCTTGCCCTTGGACTGAAGCAGACGGACTTGGCTGACCACTATCATATCCACCAGTCTACTGTGAGCAGAATAATTCTCACATGGAGTAATTTTTTGCTTTCTGTCCTGGGTGCACAGAAAATCTGGATGACTCCAGAGAAGATAAGAGAGTACCTACCTTTAGAGTTCAGAGACCATGCTGACACCACTGTGATCCTGGACTGCACTGAGCTGAGGTGCCAAACCCCCTCTTCTCCCTTACAACAGAGTGAGGTCTACTCAAACTACAAGTCCCACTGTACCCTGAAAGGAATGATTGGCATAGCACCCCACGGTCCAGTGACCTTTGTTTCCCCCCTGTATGCTGGTTCAATCAGTGACAAGCAGCTGTTTGTGGAATCAGGACTTTCCAGGCTTCTCCATCCAGACTCTGCGATCATGGTGGACAGAGGCTTCCTGATTGACAGTTGTGTGCCCTGCAAGGTGTATAGATCTGCATTTCTGTCGGGAAGAAGTCAAATGCCTGAAAAAGAGGTTAAGGCTTCCCAGGGAATCACACACCTCAAGGTGCATGTGGAGCGTGTAATTCGAAGATTGAAAGAACACAAGTTATTCGATTCAGTCATCCCTTTGAACATGTTTTGTAATATCAATCAACTGTACATTGTTGCATGTCTCCTCCTGAATTACGAAAATCATCCCCTGGTTAAAGCTTGGGCAAAGTAGAACGATCAAATCTGATAGTACAAGTAATTATTGTAGTATAATTACAGTCACTGATGTGATATTGTTATTGCTGTTCTAAACAATTTTGATGCAGTAAAAAAAAACAAAGGTGGTGTCATATGGAGGACCGGGAGAGTCATTGAAGAAGCAACATTTCATGATGATTAATATATTGTGAAATAAGAATATACATTACTAAATATAATTTATATTTTTCTATTTGTTTTTATTTGTACCATGATTTTACTTGTGTACAGCACTTTGCTCAGCTTTGGTTGTTTTAAAGTGCTTTATAAATAATTTTGGTATGGTATGGCTTTGATACAGTAATATTTCCATAGTTTTGGGTGTTCTTTAGATTCGTGTGAGAAGCTGCAGTATCCTAATTTGTCCACTTGAGGGAACTAATGTATTTGTAGAGTGACCATGAATGGCAGACGATCTACATCACTGGTTCTCAAATGGGGGTACATGGGAATTATGGTTCAGTCCTGTTTTACTTCTGTTCCCAACCAAAAAGCTCTGCATTGGTTAAGGGCTACTTGGGTGAAAAATAATTCCACATGGGGTACATTGATGAAACATCTTTGAAAACCACTGATCTACATAACCAAGTTCTGCTGTTGAAAATCATAGGATCTCATAACCAGTTCTAATGCAGGTCAACTGGATGTGACAGTGAGTAAGAGGACACATTTTTATACTTGTTTCGTGGGACACGGTGAGAGCACAAGTAGGCTACCTAAATGACTAGATAATAATTTCTTGATTTGCAAAAATACACTTTAAATCCCATGTCCAGGAGTTTTAATTCATAGTTTCTTCAAGGATGAATAACAGTTGCTCCTGCAGGTACAGAGTACGTGCATTAAGATATACACACAGCAATAAAGGTCACTTAACAGAGAAAAAAGAAACTTCTCTTCCTGAGAGTACATATTTTAGTGGGAATACCTGCCTGAAAAACACAATGCTGTCTTTGTTGTGAGCTGTCTAGGTTTGAAAAGGTGTCATTTAGTTAGCGGTTCAGATTGCAGACTAATTTAACATCACAGTATCAGTTTGTGGTAAAATTAGCCAGCTGCTCCATTTTTATCTCTGACAAAAGTGTCACATCAAGCTGCTTTCACTGTGTCGCAGAAGTCCTAACTTTCAGCTGCAAATTCTCATCAGAAGTTATTGAGTTTACTTACAATCACTACGGTGCTTCCCCAAGTTTCCCCGTAATAGTCAATATCATGTGAACCTCGTAATCAAATATTCAGTGAAAATTTGGTCCCAATTTCGAAGACATTTCAGAATTCTAGGAACCTCAAGACACTCTCCTATTAGAAATAATTACCTTTTCCCACTCACAGACTCCACCTTTGGAACATGGCTCATAAAGGGCATCGAAAGGGTCTTTGTGTTTGGATCTCTTGCATAACTTTCACATCTATCTAATCTACCAAATTCACACTTTTTAGGTACCTCCAACTTTGACATTTTGACTGTTTTATTATTATCTCTGCACAACGAAGGGATAATTTCCACCTTAATAAATGCATAATTATCTGATGTTATCCCACACTGTCTTTTGGATGTTAGGAGGCTCTGGGAAAGAGACCTGGGATTAACCATGGCAGAAGATCATTGGGACACTGTATTGAACTTAATTCACTTCCCCCTGTGTTAGACCCAGTTTGATACAGCTCAAGGTTATCCTGGAAGCACATCTGACCAGTGCAGAGCTATCGAAGATTTTTCCAGCCTTACACCCTTCATGTCCTCGACGCAATAGCCAACCTACTGACTATGTGCATAATATGATTTGGTCTTGCCTGAGACTTGACACACTTTGGGCCAATATTTTTCAGTAGTGTTCTTAAATGTTTAATACAAATATTTCCCCTGACCCAAGGTGTGCCCTATTTCATTCTTATTCCTGAGTCCTGCCCTCCCAGGGGTAAAATCGCAGTGTTCATAGTTTTTACCTCACTATGTGTTACCTCACAAAGCACATCATTCTCCTCTCTTGGAAAGATCAGAAACCCACCCTCGCTCCCTCTATTCAACAATGGACGGAAAGAGCAGTTATCTACTAAACAGGAGGTCAGCGGTTCAATTTCCCTGACTACATGTCGAAGTGTCTTTGGGCAAGACACTGAAGCCGAGGTTGCCTCCCGATGTGTCTATTGGGGTATGAGAGTGAATAGAAAGCACTCAGTATGTATTAACATAAGTGCTGTATGAATGTGTGTGAATGGGTGAATGAGACATGTAGTGTTAAAGCGCTTTGAGTGGTCACATGACTAGAAAAGCACAATACTAGTACATTTACCATCAGAGATGTTATGTACTTCCTAAAACTTGAGAAAATCAGATATACCCCAATAACTTCCTCCTATAAATTCAAGAAGATCTGGGCCTCCTCTCTCAGCTATTATGGCAGTGCAACACTGTCCGTGGACAAAGTGGAGCCCCCCCACGCATTTTTTTCACTTTCATTCTTTATATCTCATCCACTTATTTATTTAGTGTAGTTGTTTTATAAAGGCTTTATGTCCACTTTAACTTACACAGCTCCTTTTATCTTATAGGGCATTAGATAACCGCTTAGACTAGAAACATTGTTCTCTGCAATTCTTTAATATTGTCGTCTGCTGAGCTTCGGGCTATACAGGGAATTAGGTGGGTAGTCGTTTGGGCAGGGTTATTTTCTTTATAAGGTAATTACAGGATTTAGACATACTGTCTACTGACTTAGACTCTCATGGACTTGTTGCCCTCATGTTCTAAATCTGGTAATGCTTCTATTATTTATTTATTCTCCTGTTTTCTTCACACGTTTCTTTGCTCTGTATTTGGGTTACCTTCTTAAAATGCAATAAAAACTTTTAAAGCAAAATGAAAAGAAGTGACTTTGTTCACTCAGCTTAAGAATAGTAATAAGGTAGTAATGTCATACAACTATTTCGCCTCATGTTCTTTATCTTGTCCAGAAAAATTTTGTTTATATACATATTTACTTTTCCTATTTGGGATTTTTTTTTCCCCCATTTTTTTAAATGAATGAATAGTGAAACAATGAAAAACTTCCAGGACAAACATGCAGATAAAAGTGAGGTTTCTCTCTTGCAGAAAAAAACTACGTAACTTATGAGGTGATGATTTTGTCAGATGACACTTATTAAAATCAGGAGGGGAAAACAACAAAAAGTTTCATAGTAAGAATAAGAAACAGTAAAACATGTTAATAAGAACATACTTTTGATTAACTTAGCTATAATCATAAACAATTAATAGAAAAATAGGAAGGAAAACATATGTGAAGGGTCGCTGCAATGCAGAATGTAAATATGTCATAACAGCATCACAAATATGTTCATGTAAAAGCAGCATCAGCGGCAGCACCAGAACTCATTAACATAAGTACAAACTAAATGTCAGTGAACCATCACTCATATTGAGTGTAATTAGAGTCCAAAATTATTTTTGCATGCTGTAGTAAACCTTACACTGGTCTCAAATAAGGGATAATCCATGTAAAAGGGTCAAGTGGCTCCCTCCTCCTAAAACTGGCTGCTGTGAAAAGAAGTACAGAAGTTAAATGTTCCATTGTACAGTGTCCTTGGGTGTTTTGAAAGATGCTTTTTAAATAAAATGTATTATCATCATTATAATAATAGTAATTATTATTATTATTATTATTAAGTATGAAGACATGAAAGGGAGCTGTTTTTATCTATGTGGTATTTTGGCCAAAGCATGTCACAGACATTTCATTTAGACATTATGACATCCTGTCAACTTATATAACAGAACATAAAAAAGCTTAATATGAAAAAAGCATCATATGTCTTAGAAATAGTCCGACAAGAACTTTTGTCCAATATTTCAGCCATTTGTTTTTATTAAGCAACATTAATAAAAAAAACAACTCAGTTACAGTAGTATAAAAATACTCAGTTATTTTAAAACAGAGTTGGTTATTTCCTTTATGGAGCATCGACAAAATAGGTTAATGTGAAATTCAATTCAATTCAATTAATCTTTATTTGTATAGCGCCAATTCACAACAATGTCATCTCAGGGCGCTTCACAGACAATCAGTTTGAGCCAATCTGATTGTCATTCATTGATTCATACAAGCCCATTCATAACAAATAGCCTAGCTAAGGAAACCAACACACTGCATTGAATCTAGTCTTCGATCCAATCCCCATCCTGAGCAGCTAGAGACGACGAAAGTGCACAGTGAAAGTGTTTCATTTTATTGCTTTACTCCTCGTTCATTGTTAAGACATCTTATGTTGTACTTTTATCTCTTGTATCTTCAGCACCCTTCTGTAATGCTTTGAATGTTTTATCTAAAGCACTTTGAAATGTGCGATACGAATAAGCCTGCCTTGCTTTGTGGAAATAACTGGCTTCCTGGAAGATCAAAGAAACTATTTTTACTGGAAATTTTAGTTTAAAATTATTTCTTATGTGTGATGAGTAAGTAAGTAAGTAAATCTTTATTCATATAGCACCTTTCTAGCACAACTGCAACTCAAAGTGCTCCACAAAACAGATTTTAGAATACAGTTAACATTGGAATAGTCAAAACAATCAACAGCAAAAAGTTAAACATGTAAATAAAAAGTGTTAGTATATAGAATAAATAATATAGATTAAAAGCACATTAAAAAAAGAAATAAGATAAAACAGTACATAAAACAGTAAAAGCTAAAGGCTCTTCTTCCCCATGTACTCAGAGAGATCCGAGGGACCACAAGTCGGCCTGCTGATAGAGAGCGCAGAGCTCTCTGGAGGGTATGGAACTATGACATCTTTAACATAGTTCGGAGCAAGACCATTTAGAGCTTTGTATGTGAGTAATAAGATTTTAAATTATATCCTGGAACTTACAGGAAGCCAATGAAGAGAAGCCAGGATTGGGTAGATGTGTTCTCTCCTGCCAATCCCCATCACAACTCTCACAGCAACATTCTGGATCAGAACTGCCTTGGGACAACCAACAAATAAGGAATTAATCCAATCTTGAACTAATAAATGTGTGGATAAGTCTTTCTGCATCCGTGTCTGCACAGTCTGTGACAGTGTTGCTCTTCATAAGACATGCTGTTTAATCTCTACTTGCACACAACTGTGGTGAAACTGGATGTATGTGAACATTGATATTGAAGATGGACAAGCAGGTCTTTCTTTTTAACCAGTTCAAGTTGGCAAGTAGCCAGTCGGAACCGGGAATCCAAGGCTAAGAGAATAGTGATGCAGTGTTTTTCTCCTTGAAAAGCTCTCCCTGTGGTGTTTCCTACTTCTTTTTTTATCTCACAGCTTGTAATGTAAATGGTTAAAAATAAAAAGGAAATAAAAAGAAAAATTCCAAATTAGAGAAGAAATTTAACAAAAGAGTGTGTGCTTATACACCCCCTTTGCAACACCTACAAGTTATAGTACCACCAGCTATCCTTATAAAAATCCCATTAGTTAAACAATGTTCACCTGTAATCCAATGTGATCCAATTTGATCTAGCTGTATATTTACATCTGTTGTGAGAGGTCCAATTGTCTGTAACACCATTTATCAAGAGGCACAGCTAAGCTGTAACATCACGAATACCAATGAATGAATAAATAGATGTATACAGTTTGCGCACAATTTTTTTTTTTGGTCTTTTATTTATTTACTTTTCCTCAGCTGATGGAAATAGCAGTAAACTAACCTATAGTCTAAAGCTACTTAATTCAAGACGGTTTTCATAGCATAATCAGTTAGAATATCAGTAAGTGACTTAAACTATTGACTACTTTAAACTATTACACACAACATGTTTGTCACATAATTAATTATTTAGTTTCCATACAGACATAAATCCGTTTAAACGACACCGCTGTGACACCTGCGGGGCCTGCCTATCAGCAGAATAAAGCTCAGCACTAATTGGCTCTATCTTTTGTCTTTCTACGCAGATCCGACATATCGGCTCCGCCATTGGTTTGTGAGATGTCGATCATTCCCCGATCTGCAATCTGATTGGTTCACCCCACCTCGTGCTCAGCTAAAGACAGAACGCCAGCCATTCTGGGTGATATATTGCAATGATTGATGCGGCCGTTCATACCACATCCCTGTCGAACTGCTGGCTAACACATACGAGTATTATGATGCTTTTAGCAGCGGTCTCCAGAAGTATTTTTCTCCGCTAACTCGGATCACCCTAACAACCTTTCCCGCGTGCAGGGGCTCGCGAGCAGCTGTGTGACGCGGCGCTGCCTCCCGGTTGAACAGCGGCAGGAGGATGGCACTGCGTTGGACGGTTTCTCTGTGTTTGTCCTCGGTAGTCTCTTTTAATTAGATTAGAATTAACTGGTAACCGATGTTTGACATTTATTACGGACTGTTGGGGGGACGACAAGCAGACCGCTGTAGCTATGGAAACGGAATGCAGGTAAGCAATATAATTTTTTTAAAGGATTTTTTTTGTTTCTTTTTTAAAGGGAATTTCTGTGTTATCTCGAGGAGTCTTGATGGGCCCAGACGCTTAATAGTTTGTAATATATCAATTCAAAACAGTGCAAACTAAACACCCACCATGCCTCGGTTATTGTTGCCAAATTCCTATAAACAGTAGCTTCATCTGTCTGCTCCATTATCTTCGTGAAGAAATGTCACTGTACAACATGCCCAAGGATACGCGGCCCATTCATTAGCTCATAAACCATATTTCTTGCTAAGACATAGCACGCTGTTGTGTACCATGCCATACTGTCTTTTCCTTAGCGTCCCGTCCTCATTTCAAGCAGTTACACAATCATGTTTATGTGAGAAGCTAGGACACTTGGAGCCGCAAAGAGGCCATGATGTGTCATTCTGGCCACATACGTTGATCCAGCCGAGGCAGGAGTCGACTGCAGAGCATGCAGGCCTGTTGTTGGTCAGGGATCCTCAGGCAGCTGGTAATAAGCTGTCCTGTCCAGACGAACCGGCCAATACGATTACTGGCTCGGTGGATTTGAAACCACGAGACAAGGGGTTAAAAGAGTCATCCTCAGCTCTCGTGGCCGGAACACCGATGGCAGAGGCGCTGCTGCGTTGCATCAACAAGCGTATCGGTCCATGTCTTTTTGGCTTTTTCACTGCTTAAGACGGTTGACACAGAGTCTGTTTGTCAGTGGGCTTGTCTAAGATTTTATTTACATCCGAAGAGTTGATGTCATTTTATCTTAATCTAGTTGTTTTTCAAGTAAATCCTATCAGATGTGAACAAAAACAAAGAAGGCCAAGCAAGAAAGTCAATAAATCTAGTCAGTGTGGACCTGACATTGTTTTGGGGCTGTGTACGCTTTTCATTTGGAGATTGAACAAGGATCTAATTATCTCATTTTATTTGTATTGTAGACTTTTATCACCTGATGACTAAGAGCATACAACTGAGTAATGGTCTGTACATGTCTTGGTATGAGATGACTGTGAAATCCTCTCTGTGCAGAAGTCATCATACACATTTCACTGTCAAGGAAACAGGTATCAGATTTTCATATCCTGGTGACCTTGTTTTTAATTGCCAGAGACTTGAAACTTCTTCTTTATCAGATTCTACTGTCATGCAAACACAAAAGACTGAATCTACTGTGACATGTGAGCAGACTTTTGTTTTCCCAGGTTAGCCTTCTCCTCTCCACTAACTGCTGCCTCATTATTTCTCTATGTAATGGAGTGGTGAGCCAAAAGGCCCCAGTCAGGCTTAACAATCTCTAAGTAGTCTGTGTGTGTGTGTGTGTGTGTGTGTGTGTGTGTGTGTGTGTGTGTGTGTGTGTGTGTGTGTGTGTGTGTGTG
>JAOXYM010000004.1:5088420-5099265 GCA_028567055.1 Leptatherina wallacei | reverse complement strand
TTTTTCTTTCATATATTCATATTTTTTACATGTTTAATATAATTATTGATAACAATGGGAATCAATCTAGTAAATAACGTCAGGTTGTCTGAGTTTTTCATTTCTACTTTAAAGCAGTAGACAGACAGTCTGGACTGTGAGAAAAAGAAGAAGAAGACCCAGAGAAAATCAGTCTGATTCAGGGAGACCATATAAGGCCATAAAGAAAGGCTTCAGTCAACATTAAAACCTTTTCTTTGAAGCGATAGAGGTAACCATCATGCCAAGTTAACAGCCCTCCTATATAAACCCTGTTAGTCAGAACCACAGCAGTCTCTAGCAGACTGTATCTGCTGTGGCCATTTATTTAAAGAAGATTGTACTAGTAGTAAATAAACTCAGATTACCTGATATAATAATGCTTCCAGATAAATACATTATAAGTAATGTCTGAACTTAGGTTCCGCCAATCGATGGCTAATTTGGCATCCATCTTGCATCCTACCTGTACTCTGAGCTCTCTCCAGTCAGTAAGTCAGTCTGATGCTGAATATAGTTTAATCGCTTCTCTTTCTTTTCCTCTCTTCCTCCAATGATGTCCTCTTGTGTTTCTTTGATAAATCAGCCACGGTGTGGGTTCAAAATGCCCAGTGTGTTGACATCCAGTTACTGGGGTCTGATGTTGTGCCATAAAGCAAAATGTTGTCGTAAAGTGCTGCAGTGTCCTGGGAAAGAGTTGCAAAGTATTGTTTCTCAGCCTCAGGATGTTGCTGGGCAACAATGGCTCCAGCAATGTATATTAATGTCCCTATGCCATAAAATGAGTTCTAAATGCATTTTTTTTAGGGCCAGAAAGTTACATGGTGCTATTTGAAAGGGGTCTTATTAAGCGCAATACTTGCCTCTACTAACTTGGCTGATTTGAGATGCTGTAGGTTGAATGTAAGTATTAATTTGCTGAGAGTATGTTGAAGATGTGAGAACTTAGGAGCAGCATTGTTAATGTAGAACAGGGAACTGTCAGTTATTTTAGTGTTGTAGTTTAGTATTTAAACAGTTAATTCTTAGATAAACTGGTTGAGTGTCAACTTATTCTGGAGGACAATGCAGCATTGTGCTGCTTGGCTTACTTTATATTGTTATTTTTCAAGTGAGATACAAAATTAGACAGTTCTGTGCATAACGATATAATTAGTGTGAATGATTAAATCTCTACCTTCACTTCTGTATTAGTCAAAGTAGAAGCTAGCATTAAATGTAGCTAGAAACTGGGCCTGAATTCCTTTGAAGAGTCCTCATAACAACCGCACTCGCTTGAACTCTCAACTAACATCATCATCAGAGTCATTTTACATGTAATTGAAATTGATATCAAAACACAATGTCGTCAAGGTGATTTAATCAGTCAATGTTGCAGTTGTAGAATGAGTGACTTGTGGTGATTGTGTTCCCCTAAAGGGGATTATTTCTCATTGTGCTGTCTGATTACATCCTTCCATCCTTCCATTTTTTTATACCTGCTTCAATTCAGGGTCACAGGGGCTGGAGCCTTTTCCAGCAGCTAGTGGGCGAGAGTTAGGGTACACCCTGGACAGGTTGCTATGCCATCACAGTTAAGCTAGTAAGTAATGCATTTTTTAGATGTTGAGAGGAAGCCTGAGTTCCTGGAGAGAACCCACAAATGCACGGGAAGGAAACATGCAAACTCCGCACAGATGGCCCCCTATCAAAATTCAGACTAAGAAGCTTTTAGCTGTGACACGACAAAGCTAACCACCACACCACCATGCGCTTCTGTCAGGAAACTGAGAAAATGTAAATAAGAAAGGTTTCATTAGAAATTCAAAGCAAAGGTTAAACTGCTCACACCGGAAACAAATACTTTGGGTTCTGCAGTTCAATTTCAGCTTGATTATAGTAAGTATTCATTGCAGATGACAATATAAACTAAAATATACTAAGCTTTTAGTTTTGTGTCCATATCACCCCACCCTACCATGTTTTACTGTACTGTAGATAGAAAGATAATTAGATGGGTCTTGCCTTGCCTAGTCAGACTGTAAGCTGGGATTTGATAATTACTATTTTGAAGTTTAGTGAACAGTAAATAAATATCTAAGAAACAGCTGGATGTTAGTCAGTTGAATACCATGCTTACACCGTTTAGATTATTATTTTTATGCTGTCTTTGTTTATTTCTTTTTAAAAACAAAACTACCAGTGATGAAAACGGCTTTTATTTTTGCAAATTACTTAAAATCCTGTGTTCAAATAATTCTGCATTTAGTTTTGTAACATTCAATAGGTTGTTGAGAACAGAAAATGTTCACCTGCTGCATATTTTCCAGGATGTAAGAGATCACTTTTTAAAAACAACTAAAAATATATATATATATTATATATTAACATGGAGCCCTTCTTTGAAATGGTCTTAACTCTGATCCATTGAAATTGGAAGTCCATGATTAGTTTCTGACCGGATCTCATTGAGGAGTCCAGAATTTTGTCCCAAAGTTGCTGTGTGGAGGTCTACTGCCCCCATCCTCACAGATCTTTTTAAGGATGGTCCACAGGTTTTCAATAGGGTCGAGGGAATGGGATGATGATGACGGCCACACCAAAAGTTTTTCTCCCTTTATACACATAGATGCCAAAGATTCAATGGTATTTTTTTCAGCATGGGATGGAAAGTTGTCTTTACTGCAGAAGGAAAGCTTCTTCCTTTTATACCATGTCAGGAAATGGTCAGTACTGAACATATTCGCATGGGTCATTTTAACACCCTCATGCACACTAAAGGGTCTTACCATCTCACTCCCCATTATTCCAGCCCAAATCATCACTCCTGGCTCCACCACCCTGCTGACATGGCAGCCTTGTTGGGACATGGTGGCCATCCACCAACCATCCAGAACTCCATCCAGCTGGACCATCCAGAGTAGCATGCCATTCACCAGTAAAAAAAACTGTTTGAAAACGAGTTTTCATTAATTTCTGAGCCCACTGCAAATATTTCTCTTCTCTTTTGACAGCTGCTCTCTTAATACGATGTATTTGCCTGAAGAAGACTTACAAGCAGAATGATTAAGATCAAAGTGTAAAAATGGCATCTACTTGAGTGATTTAAAGCCATTCCCCTGTAAAGAAGAAAAATCAAACATATTGATAGCTGATGATGTTCTGTCAGCAGTTTTACAGCGTTTCTATTGTAGTGGTGGTCTACGGATGGTGGGTTCAAGTTGTCTTGTAATTCCAAGCGCCCAAGATTGCCTGGTCATTACCAGGCGATTGGCTTTCCCACTACACCAACTCAGAAAAAGTAGACTCCTCCAAAATGGCCAAATTGTGAGCATCTACAATTATGTTGTCTAAAACTAGAAAATCACAAACTAATTGTGAAAACTTGCACCATGAGAACACCAGACAATTTCGGTGATGACGGTTGTTAAACCACACATACTGACACAACATTTCACGAACAACCCCACCATCCCAACGTAATTATCAATTACAACTCAGTCACTTCATCATTTGTGGCAAAAATTCCTTCAGAAAAACGACCTCGGAAGACAGCAGAGATTTATGTGGTGCAGGGGATACTTTTATTTGGTTGTTTTAGGTTTTGATTGTAATACTACAAGTGACTACTGAGTAAAAACTAGTAAAAAAAAATGCTACAAACAGAATCCTAAAGAGGACCTATTAGTTAGTAAATTACTTGATCACACAAAACAAACAAAAAAACTGACGAAGGAACAGATGGATAGGTAAGGTTGACTTCAGCTGCTGAGGCAGGAAATAATGAGGGTTGAATGTTTTATCAAAAGAGAAACTGATAAAAAGACAGTCTTCTTAGGGGGCAAGTGCTAACAACCACATGACAGTTGATTTAAAAAAAAAAGTATGACATGTAGGGGGAGCTTTTGACAGTTGTGGTAAAGGTTTTCATCACTTTTGTTTTTCAGTTTCATTTACCAAAACTTTTAAAAGTGAAAAAGAAAAAAAGTCTGACTTACAGGATACACAGGAGATTTAAACCTTAAAAATAATTCCACCTTAAATCTAATTTATAGTTAGTGTTAAGTGTCACCATAAGTACACCATATTATTTTATTTATTTTGCACCAGTCCATCGCAAAGGGATTTTTTTTTAAAAATGCTTTTCAATCTGTTAGCAGTATATATAAAATAAATGGTAAAGTAAATGGATGGATGTGAAGGTTAGTGTTGCAGAAAACAACAAATGGATGATGTAAAATGAATTGATTAATCTAAAAAGCACAGCAGTAGGCATTTAGATTTGTAACAGGTTGGTTTTTTTCCCCCATACTTTATCAGATAAAACTTGGCAGTGAGCATGAGATTCGGTAAAAGCAAGTCAGCACTGAAGCGCAGATTTCACCTCAGATGAAACTTCATACCGAAAAAACTTTTTCTAGGCACAACAGCGAGAGTAAATGTTAGAGCAGCATCTCATATTACGCATCCTGTAGGCTGCTGAAGGAGAAGCTTATTATTTTTAGTAGTAAAGTATCCTTTTTTTGCATGCATAGATTATGAAAATAAATGAGGTGGCTTAAGGACTGTTTCCCAAAAATTACTTTCTATTCAGTACTGAAATTTAATCCTTATGTTAAGTTAAGGTTTAATCCCTCGCAGAACACTTGTAATCACAAATCTAACATTTCACCTTACATGGACTGTCAATGCAGAAAAACACCTTCTGTCTTTACCTTGTTAACTCCAACACGGAGTAAAATATAAAAAATGCTATTATATTTTCAATTTCACCTCCATTTCCAGCAGATGAGTGTAGAAGGTCAAGTGACTTCAGAGAATCAGACATGCACGGTCAAAATGGGATTTATCTCAAGCACCCTTGGGGGGGATACGGCCACTTTAATCACATCATCTCCGTTCTCTGCTATCGTGCAGATCCTGACTCCACATATATAAGAAAATAAGAATAAATACGCTTGAAGAAGTAGTTCAGCTGAGCTTTATTTAGCTTGACTCGGCATAAAGACTGGAAACATGGGCTGCTGCTAAGCTGTTGAGTCTTAAAATATCATCTTACTGACTCACTGAGAGCAGCGTAAAACGACAGAAGACCCCAAAAACCAAAGACTAGAAAGAATGAAAAATGCAATCTGACCCTGTATACAAAGGCATGTTGTTTTTTATGAGAATTGTCATTGTCATGGAATCCCAGCTGGTTGTGCATGATATCCTCGCACTCCAAGTGCTTAGTAAACATGCTCTCCTGTGTCATCACAAACCTCAATAACTGTCTCCACGCAGGCTGCTGGAAGCGGATTCCAAGTCGATGCGATCGATGAGCGGCTCGCGGCGCAACAGCGGCTCCTCGCTGGTGTCCAGCTCCTCGGCCTCCTCAAACCTGTCGCACTTGGAGGAAGATACCTGGATCTTATGGGGTCGCATTGTTAATGAGTGGGAGGAGTGGAGACGCAAGAAGGATAAACTTCTGAAGGTGGGGGGATCATAAATCAGAGGTGAACAATAAAAAAAGTGAATATATTTGAAAGTGAGAACAATTTTGCAGGTTTTTTTGGTACATCAAGTCACTGAGCTCTGTGAATGTGCCAAAAAACACACAGAAACAACACAAATGATGTATCTTTCGCTGAGAAACTCACGTGTTAGTGCAGCAGTTTTATGATGAATGCAGCAGTGTTTTTAGTTGCATTGCACCAGTCCTTCACTGTGTTCGTCCCCTGTGTCCCTTCCCTTGGTGTGTCCTCTGTCACACAAAGGGTCCCAGAGGGAAAGTAGATGGATGTGAGAGGAGTCACCAAGAACAAGTTGGGGCAAAATGGGAGAGGAGAGACCAAACAAGCAAAAATATACTGCCTGCAAAGTGTAGACGGGGGGGGGGGGGGGAATAAAAAAATCTGCAGAGATCCATTATAATATGTTGAATGTATCTCAAGTAGATAACTCTTGTATGGAGCTTCTTTTCCCATTTGTGTACTCCTTTGATGCACTCAAGTCCTTTTTAGATTTGCATCAATAGAAAACCAAGGTAAGGCTGTCTTAAATGTTTCTCTGCCACCCAGGAGTTGATCAGGAAGGGCATCCCCCATCACTTCCGTGCCATCGTCTGGCAGCTGCTGGGCAACGCCACAGACATGCCGGTGAAGAATCAGTACTCCGAGCTGCTGAAGATGTCCTCCCCCTGTGAGAAGCTCATCCGCAGAGATATTGCCCGCACTTACCCCGAGCATGAGTTCTTCAAAGGCCAGGACAGCCTGGGGCAGGAAGTCCTCTTCAATGTCATGAAGGTGATGGCTGTTGCATTTTATTACAGGCTGAACACTAAGGAGAAATTAGACTTGTGCTTGAAGAGATGTTTTCGGATTGTAAACGAGATGTCTCAGGACGTTGTGGTGGTCAAAGACCAAAAGGTTAAAAGAGCCACATGACACAACATTTAGTAGCTCTTCTCGAGCAGTGGCTCTACTCTGAGCCCCTCTGGTTACCAAGATTCTTGTGATCTTGTTTCTATCACTACTCACAGCTCACAACCATAGGAGAGGGTACAAACGTAGATCAACCAGTAAATCGAGTGCCTCACGTTTTTGCTCAGCTCCTTCTTCACCCCAACAGACCGATGCATTCGGTCACTGCGGACGCCGCACCGATCCGCCTGGCGACCTCTTAATCCATCCTTCCTTCCATCATGAACAAAACCTTGAGATGCCTAAACTCCTCCACTAAGGGGCAGGATCTCATTCCCAATCTGGACACTCCACCTTTTTCCAGCTGAGGTCTTTGATTTGGAGGTGTTTATTCGCATCTTAGCCGCTTCAAACTGTTGCGAATCATCACATTTTATCATTACATTACTATTTCTGTTTCCCAGCTGCATGATGCGAACAGAAACCCAGAATTGCTCATCAAAAATGATAATAAAACATGGTTGTCACCATAGGTTTTGGCTCTGTAAATGATTTTATTCATGTATATCACCACTAACAACAACGAAGGACAACAAATCACCTCCTCGCAATTAATAAGGTTCAGCATGGATAAATTAAAATATTTAAATCACTACCATGCTTAAACAACCTCAGATAAAAGGTCACGTCTGAAAAATTAGTCAAAAACTGGTGAAGTTGGACCACAAGGAAGTTATTTAAAGACACAGTACTGAACATTGTCAGTTTTGACCCTGTGGCGCCCCTAACGACGGCTGATCCAGCATCCATCGTGCATTTTGTCTTTTCTCTGAGATCTCTCCTGCCAGTAAAAGTCAGTTTAATGTTGACTTTTGTTTTATCTCTTGCTCCTTCACTTTCTCTCTGTCTTTTCTTTGCTTCTTCTTATAATGACCTCTAATGTTTCTATGCTGAGCCAGCTATGTTGAGCATTTAAAACAGCCACTGTTGATATCCAGTAGCTGACGTGTGATGTGATGCTGTAAAGCAAAAAGCAGCTCTCACACGATGCCCCGTGCTTTACTGTTCAGCAAACCTCCCAAAAATCTAGCTGAAAACCTATTGCAGTATGTTTCTAATTTAAGTAATAGAGTAGCTCTTTTAGTGTTGTGCTATATGAAATAGTACTTGTCCATCTCTTCGATTTCAACCACATTGTTCATGCCTCTGAGAGCGGGTGTGTTTACGATGCACTCACAATTTAGAAAGATTTGCGAGCGACTTGTTTAAATTTGTCCAATCTGAAGTGACAAAGCGAGATTTTTTCGTTTTGCGTTACCGTACCGTACTGTTTTGTTCAGTTTCTTTAGGTGTTTCTGGTCTGCATCTGTCCCTGCAGCATCAAGTCACCATAAGCATATACACCTGACATCATGTCCATGTTAGAGGAAGCGTGTCATTGTAAAGTAGTGCTGTAATTACAAGTGCAGACCAAGAGGTTCATCAGAAATGTAGCATGGTGCTGCTTTACTGTTTTGGCTTCAGAATGTAAAGTACTATTGATATAATCGTGGCCATGTACTATATATTGTTTTTGGGGTAACTACATTGATAGTTTGCTTTATTCGGTTGTTGTGGTGATGTAGAGCACGGATCACACGAATGCAGTTGATGACAGGTTGAACGTTCAAAAAGGATTGTCAGTCGGTGA
Organism: Leptatherina wallacei; assembly: GCA_028567055.1. Classification (NCBI taxonomy): domain Eukaryota; kingdom Metazoa; phylum Chordata; class Actinopteri; order Atheriniformes; family Atherinidae; genus Leptatherina; species Leptatherina wallacei. Next base: position 5,091,177 of record JAOXYM010000004.1, on the reverse strand, counting down.
CGGTGCATGTTCTATCATCAGTCATTGTTTTGAGGGAAATAACTCAGTTGTTTTATTTAATTCTGTTTCAGTTTTTCTTTTTTTAACCTAAAAGCCTTTTTTTAACCTCATCACATATTTTGTTTAACAAACAGAATAGTATTCAGACATGGTTTGTTATAATTATCATAAAATGGATTGATCATTCATCTCTCTCCTTTAATGAGATTTTCCTCCTAAAACTACATCCACATTTCCACGAGACCTCCATGGAAACCAGTTTGTTGATTGTCTGCAGATCAGTTGAGGCCTGTTGTTGCCGAGCTGCTCAGGAAATGAAGGGCTCGCTGGTGACTCGATCATATTATTGCTTGCAGTCTGAATGTTCATTCAGGATTACAGATGGCATTTTTCCACAAATACACATGAAAGCTAAAGTAATACAGTGAATGTTTGTGTTTTCCAGGCGTACTCTCTGGTGGATCGGGAAGTAGGCTACTGCCAAGGCAGTGCATTTATTGTTGGCTTGCTTCTAATGCAGGTAATTATCAAATACTATTTAGAACAACAAATCTGAGCTTAACTATAGTTAGTCCAACTAGATTTCTTAGATTTTTGTGTTGTTGTCTCTTGAGGTTCCTTGTAGAATATGGAAGCATATATAAGCATATATGCATCAATATAAGCTGCTTATATGGATCATATAATATATGATCCATATAAGCAGCATTTAATAACTTATAAGGCACTCATTCTTCTCACCTCCTTCCAGATGCCAGAAGAGGAGGCATTTTGTGTTTTTGTGCGTCTGATGCAGGAGTACCGTCTGAGGGAACTGTTCAAACCCAGCATGGCTGAGCTCGGCCTCTGCATCTACCAGTTTGAATATCTTCTACAGGTAAAAATAAAGCAGGAGATCCTGTCAACAAACTCGAGCTGCAGTGTGACTTTTGTCCACAAGGAGACAGCAAAGCATTAATTTACATCTTCAACATATCCCTTCCTTTTCTGATACATCCTCCTGGGCCTGGTCTCATAATTTGACAGTTTGAAATGTGCTGTTTTGTTTTTGTTTTGTTTTTTACCTCAGGAGCAGCTTCCAGAGCTGAACATCCATTTCCGCTCTCAGAGTTTCCACACATCCATGTACGCATCTTCCTGGTTCCTTACCCTTTTTCTCACCTTCCTCCCTCTACCTGTTGCCACACGCATCTTTGATATTTTCATGTATGAGGTAGGAAACATTTTGTGAATCTATCAAAAGAAGTGAATTGACCATCACCTGACAGAGCAGACGTATTGAAATGTTCGACCTCTCCTCAGGGCCTAGAGATTATATTCCGTGTGGGCCTGGCTATCCTGCAGTACAACCAGACTGACCTCATTCAGCTGGACATGGAGGGCATGTCGCAGGTAAGCAACTGCAGCTGTGTGCTACTTTCTGCAGAAATTAGTTTCATGTACAGATTCAGTGACGAGACAAAATCTCCATGTCCCACTTTCCTTTTTGCACGCGAGCTTCCTGAACAAGCAGAGACGAGATTTGAATCATTTTTTAAATATCTTCACTCTGTCAAGCTCATTTTTTACGTTACACTTTTGTGGATTGTGGTTTAGAATAATATTTTAGCCTTTTTGGGATATTTTTCATGATGGCAAGATGGTAGTTGTTTTGACTGCAATTAAAAAGAAAACAAAGTTGTTGCTCATAAACTCCAACCAGACCAGTGAAGCAGAACTTGGTTGTTATTGTGTCTGAGCTTTAAATTGGAGTAAAACCTGGGGGGAATAAGTGAAGGCTGTACCTGCCGGCTGTCAGGAAGCTATGTTATTCTTTATTTAATTTCTAATCAGAGTAAAGAAGTTTTCTCCATAAAATGGAGAAAATTTTAGCGTTTTACTCGGCTAACAAAAATGATTTTAAGATAAAGCATATTGTTGCTGAAATAAATTGACAAACTATTAAAATTGGAAATGTAGCAGTGAGAGACACGGTGGACATGTAGCTTGAAAACTGAGCTGATTACTTCACCTGCAGCATGGACAGCTAACACAGACAAACTCTCTGTAAAAACCACAGATGGAAACTCACAGGCAGCAGACAGATGCTGAAATCTACTCATCTAGGATTACACCATCTAGGTTTCTAAGCACTACACTTCCTTTATCTTTACTCTTACCTCTCTGTCTGAATTCTCTATCAGCCAGTGTAGTCTGTATTTCCAATTTGTGAAAATGAAAGTGAATACAAATATTAAGTTGTTTATTTATTTGTAGATCTGTGCAATTGCTAAAAGGTACCGCACTGCCCTTTTCTGATCTTTTAAGTGGATTTATTTATTTCCTGACACAAAATTTGAACACTCAAGCAATGCAATTTATCAATTACTTTATACTTGTAATTCAAAATGCACATTTGTTGGCCACTTTATTAAGTCCAAGTTGCTAGTACTGTGTTGGACCCTGTTTTACCTTCAGAACTGCTTTAATTCTTGGTGTCGTAGCTTCAACAAGGTGTTGGAAACATTCCTCAAAGATTTTGCTCCATATTGACATGATAGCATCACACAGTTACTGCACATCCATGATGAGAATCTCCCGTTCCACCACAGTTGCTCATTTGGATTGAGATCTGGTGACTGTGGAGGCCATTGGAGTACAGTGAACTTATTGTCATGTTCAAGAAAGCAGCTGGAGATGTTCTGATCTTTGTGACATGGTGCATTATCCTGCTGGAAGTAGCCATCAGAAGATGCTCCACTGTGCTCTTAAAGGGAT
>JAOXYM010000004.1:5072658-5088320 GCA_028567055.1 Leptatherina wallacei | reverse complement strand
AACGAGCTAGGCTAGAAGAACGTCATCCCAACAACGAGCTAGGCTAGAAGAACGTCATCCCACCACCAGCAGCCTGAACTGTTGATACTATTGCATTTCTCTCATCTCCAACCAGTCTACCCATTCTCCTCTGACCTCTGACACCAACAAGACATTTTGGTCCAGACAACTACTGCTCACTGGATATTTTGTTTTCTTCAGACCATCCTCTGTGAACCCTAGAGATGGTTGTGGGTGAAAATCCCAGTAGATCAACAGTGTCTGAAATATTCAGATCAACAACCATGCCATGTTCAAAGTCACTTAAATCTCCTTTCTTCCTCATTCTGATGCTCAGTCTGAACTTCAGCAAGACATCTCAACTATGTCTATATGACTAGATGTATTAAGTTGCTGCCATGCGATTGGCTGATTAGCTATTTCTGTTAACAAGTAATTGAACCAGTGTACCTAATAAAGTGGCCATAGAGTGTATGTTTTTATATAAATGTGTTTTTGTTTTTTTTGTTTTTTTGGATTAACCTGAAAAACAAATCCATAGGCCCTGTCGGCATAATTTCGGGCAGGGACGCAGAAAGCAGGTTGTGTTTTTAAAGCTGAAACAGACACAGAAATTATCTTTTACACCGACAGTTCAGCTTAAAAGTTCTGCAAGATGGTTTTCTGGATAAGAATGAGGTATTTTATTACCTAAGTTCTCCAAATAATGCAGGAGAAGGCGACTCAAACCAGCCACCAGTCGAGGAATAGAAATCGAAACTCAAACTCACGGTGTGACACGGACTTGTGATGCATTCAATGCAGCTCGGAAATCACAACTCTAATAGTCTACCTCATACAATGACAACCACAATATCTAGAAATAAACAAACAAAGATTAATTATGTATTTATAGTCTATGTGGGTTTCTTCACAGCTTACGTAAGTATTATAATAATATGTAATTGTTAGAATATGAATATCCTGTTAATTGGTCACTCTAAATTCTCCCTAGGAGTGAGTGTGTGGATGGTTGTCTGTCTCTCTGTGTGGCCCTGTGATAGACTGGCGAACTGTCCAGGGTGCACCCTGCCTCTCGCCTGATAATTGCTGGGATAGGCTCCAGCCCACCCGCGACCCTGCATGGATTAAGCGGTACAGAAAATGGATGGATAGTTATGGATGAATATCCTGTTTAAAAATATCTTTAAAATAAATAAATTAAAATGTGATTAATCGCGAGTTAACTCGGGACACTCATGCGATTAATCACGATTAGAAATTTTAATCGACTGACAGCACTACTTTGAATCACAATATATTCAATCAATCTTAGTTTCAAAGACACGGCAGCTGGTGGATCTTCACATTCACCCAGACGTACAGTAGATTCACGGCTGTTCTTCGTCACCGTGGAAAGTGTGTCTGCTAGTTTCTGCATAAAATGCTAATGAGCCTTTTTCCCCACATGTTTGCCTCTGGGTTTACCAGCATTTCCAGAAGGTGATTCCCCACCAGTTTGACAGCTGCCCTGATAAGCTGATCCTCAGGGCCTACCAGGTCAAATACAACCCCAAGAGGATGAAGAAGTAAGAATGCTCATTACTCAACGAGCCACTAGGCTTTCACATCAGAGCACGCTCATGTTAAATTATGCGTTTCTTTTTTTCAAATATCTAGATGTTGTCTGAGGAAAAAAACTATATTGATTACTTGTGCGCATGAAAAAGTATCTGGTGAGAATCTCATGAGAATACCTGTCCGCATGAATGAAGTGCAGTTGTTTAGAGGATGGGCAGATGTTTGTAGCTGTTCCTGAATGAAAGTAGTAACTTGATCAATTGTAATGTATCCACTGCACCGAAACAGACCACAAGACTTCAAAACCTGTTTTAAGTGTCTTTCGTAGATAATGTAACGGCAAGTAAAGCTGCAATGTCTTTGCAGGCGAGTCCAATGTTAAAATAAAGCTCAATTAACTTACACATTGTCTTTTTATTTCCACGTATTTGAATGGTAAATGAATGGTCCCCAGTGCACAAAAGACATCCATGCGCATCACCAGATAGTTTCTCGTGAGCACCAGATACGTCCTCATGCACACCAGATACTTTCCAATGTGCACGAGAAATCAATATAGATTTTTTTTCCCCTCTGTGTTCCTTTATGGGCTACTTAAGATGTTGAGAAAATATTGAAGAGTTTTTTTGTTTTGTTTTGTTATTTTCCATTTTCAGACTTGAGAAAGAATACACCACCATCAAGAACAAAGAAATGGAGGAACAAATTGAGATTAAGGTGTGTATTTTCTGTATTTCTGCCTGACGGCATACGTTTGTCTGTCGGATTTTGATGAAATTTTCAGGAAATCTCAAACGGTATAAGGAACAAGTGTTTTGCTGCTAACAAGGTTTTGGAGGTTATCCTGATCACTGTGTGGACCCAGGAATTGTTTTAAGGATTCTTTACAATGGGGAGATGGGGATCATTTCTCTATAATTGCTTCTAACTCAACACAAAATGCAAAAAATTACAAGATGAAATTATGGTAGATGTTATAATCTGACATTGTTTGACCCGGATCATTTTGATATTCTGGATCTGGAGATCCAGAAGGTTCAAAATGTCGGGCATACTGGTTGGGCTGTTGGGCCTTTTGGGGGTTTTCTCAGATGACTGACCCTATAGCTTGGTGGAGGTCTGTGCTCTCTGATTGCTTCTAGTAATAAAAAAATTCTTTTTTTAAATAAAGTACTCTTATTTCTTTGTTCAGAGATTACGCACAGAAAACAGGCTGCTAAAACAGAGGATTGAGACACTAGAGAAGGTGAGTCAACGGCTTTCTATTGTCGTTTGTATCATCTTGTAGTAGCATGTTTAAAGAGGTTTAGGTTTTAAAAGAAGCAGATTTAAGATATTACTATTGCATGTAGTAGGTGGTTTTTCATCAGTACTCTGTGGACTAAAATTGACCAGTTCAGTATATCTTTACCTCTACTTCTACTCGATTAAAACCTGCAGCTACCACAGAGTCATTTGAGGGCTGATTAAACATTTTTCCATTCCACTCAAGAGACAGATGTTAGCAAATGTTAACAGGTTTTTGACCAGTGCAAGGAGAGACTTATGTTTTCTAAACATTAACGTAACTCAGTTAAACAAGACAGATGGACGAGGAATCAATTTTAGTAGTGTAATGACTTATGAGTGTGTATTTTTGTAGTTTTTTCCCCCCTAAGGTGCTTGTTCTTTCATATATATATTTATAGGTTTGTGTGTCTGGTGTGAATGTTTCTGATTGTTTCTCTTAGTGAATGAGCTTTTTTCCTTCTCCTCCAGCACTCTGCTGTAAAAGACTTCAGGTTTAAATGTTTCCACTTCTGTGAAATACTTATTCTCAGAGTGATCTCACTGTTGCCTCTTCTCTTGCTCACAAACATCTCATCACTTCTTTACATTTGTTTTTCAACCCGTGCTTTTGTTTCTTTCTATCCCTTAAATGCCCTCCTGGGTTTTTCTCATGGTTTATCCCTCCTGGTGTCCCACTGCTTTTCACTTTCTTCGTCCCTTCTCTTCATCCTTTTGTTCTCCACTTTGGTTGCGCTGTAGGAGAGTGCCGCTCTGGCAGACAGATTGATACAGGTAGAGTACTGTGAACCACTTTCTCACAGACCTCACTAACCTCTGTTTTTTCACCTCCCTGCTCTGATGTCCTGCACTGCCTGTCCCTCCCTCTTTACCAGTAACCTGACCAAAATGCATGAGAGAATTTATTTATGTGCACCTGCTTAGTCCGCAAGGCCATTGTGTAATCCCTAAATGCATGTAGTGTAAAGCCATAAAGTTATGATGTTAGTCCAATTCCTGCATGTGGCATGTTAAAGTTTGTCATATTACTACTGTTAAGTGTATAATCCTAAATCAGAAGAAGTTCGGAGGATGTGGAAAATGCAAATTGAAAAAAAGAAAGGAAAAGCAATGATTCCTACTTGTAATTTGACTTTTATTCCATTGTGGACAGTATAAACCTAAGGTTTTACATGTTATGTCTTCTAAACTTAATTTCATTCACAAATACACATCCATCTTTGCTCTTCAGACCTGCAACAGATTAAAAAAATTGAGATGTGAAGCTCTTATCACTTTGTAATATGTAATTCCTTCACACATCATCTCAAACATATTGAAAATACCAAGTAGTAAGTTTTTAAGGTGTTACTTCGGCCAGGTGTTTCTTCCTGCAAAACATCTGAAGGTGTGCAACATTACAGGGACGTCACTGATGTAATCTTCTTTTCAAAATTCATGACATATTTTCTGCTGGGAACAGCTCAGTATGACAAAAAGGCCAGTCCAATGCCAAAAACCATCTTCTTCCACAGCCATGCTTCTGTAATGTGGTTTCACATTGACTTGTTCAAAAATGGACGTCCCTGGAAATGATATCATCTTAAAGGCATTTAATGCTGTCATCACAGAAATGTGAGTTTTGCAAAGTGCACAGATAAACCCCCACACTATCCCAGAGCCTGGCTCACTGATCAGTCGGGATTTTCCTTTTCATCTTTTGATTCAGAGCACACAGCATCTATTTATTTATTTCTTCCTAAAAAAACATCCTGAATGCAGATTAATCTGATCGCAGTACATATTTCTACCGTGAGATGGTCCATCTGAGATGATCTCAGAGAAGTCGATGCCACTTCTGAATAAAGTTAATATAAGACATTTTTTATGCACCATAAAGATTTTAGTAAAATTTGTGTATGTAACTATATTTCAATAACAAACAAAGTAATCCTTAACCTATGTAATCTTTCATTGAGGAACAATAGTTTTAAACAATTAAAAGCTTTGATTACACATATTTTTAAAACTTGATCCTCTTGCCTGTATTTGCTTCTCAAAGACTCAGACTTTCTCTATCAGCCTTTATTGAAATGACGTTTTGTTTTTCGCACAATTGAAATTGAGAAAAGTTTCTTAGGTTCAAACTGTCTGTAGTGAAATCAGTCAAAATACATGTAGAAATCTGTTTGTTTCATTTTCACATCGTCCAAGCTTAATGTGAGATGGAGTTCTGCAAATGTTCATAAATATATCTTTAATTTACCAAAACATGCAGGAAATGGGAAATGTGCTATTTGCTTTCTTGCCTAAAGTTAGATAAGAATACGGTGTGCCTGATATGATGTTACAGCCAGCAGACTGATAATAGCTGCATAAATAGTAGCTGATAATAACCAGAGGCCCGGAAAACAGCCAGCCTGGCTCTTTACAGACCCACCTAAATCAGCTTGTCAGCATGTTAAGCTCCCTGAGGAAGAGTTTTTTTTTGATTTGTGAAAAGTCCTTTTCTACACTGAAGTTTTTTTTTAACAATTTATTATAATTGCTGCTCTAAGATGAAAAATATTTATTTCTTACCCTAAAAAAAGTTAAAGTATTCTATTAAAACACAGCTGTGTCATCTTCATATACTGTTTATCACTGAGGCAAACTTGATAATTACAATGTGTGTATGTACACACATACATTTTTATTTATTTATTTATCATTTTTATTATCATTTGTTCTACGGTGACTTGCTGTATATTTGGTGATTCATTAATTTCCACTGAAGTGGCTAATTTGTATAGATCCATGCATATACTAGAAAACACCCTTTAAATAGTTGTCCACTGTACTGGACACTATGCATAAAAAGGTAAAGAACAAATAAAGCTACAGATCAAGTTTTTTTTTAAATAAAGTCATTTTTAAATTAATAGAAAAAATTATTTAATTAATGGGAGTCCTCCAGGTGCAGAATCATGAGTTAACGTTAATGTAGTGGGCACAAATGACCGGCCACTGTTGTGCTAGCAGCATGTTGTAAGAGGGCATGTTGTGTGTCCATTATAATCAGGAACTTGGGCTACATTCTTTATAATAAAAATAAGAAGATCTAGAAAATTTCTGAAGAAATTTTGATGGGGGCCAATGAAGCAACCCGGATATGCCACCAACATGTGGCAATCAGCTGTGGGGTTATAATGAGAGCAAAGGTCCTACTGAGTGTGAGGGAGGACCTATACACAGACACTGTAGACACACCTACAGTATGATATACAGTGTATGTGTGTGTAATAGAGAAAATAATATAAAAGGCACGTTGCCGCCTGCGTCTGTATATAGACAGGAGACAGGACGGGGAGACAGGCAGGGACATAGCTGTGACCCTGGACAAGAGGACAGGGAGACTGTCCTGCATTAATAACAATGACAAACCAGGAGATGGGTCCATGATCTGCATAAACAGTACTGGAGGAATCAGGTCAAAGGTCAACTGCCTGCTCTCAGCTGAGAGCTGCTCCTTGGTTGCTATGACAACGGCCCCTCCCTTCTGCTCCTCCAGTTCTCACTGGCACACATAGTCAGAGTTCACAGCTGAGTGAGGCTCATTGAGCAACCCGAACAACTTAACGCTGTTCGCAAACAAAAAGTCGTAGTTAAAAAAATTCTTGAACCGTGAGCGCCAGAAGGTTTTAAGGAACGCAGGGATGTAGTTATTTTCCCTTTAATGTGAACAGAATTTAAATGACGGCAAGTTAAAAACGGAGGACAATTCTGTTCTGATCTCTAAAATCCAGGATCTTCCAATGCAATTTAATAGGAGAAAATGTCGACTTTCTGACCTTTGGAGCTCCGTAGCTCAAAAACCGTAGGTCGGATGGTTTTCGGAGCAGAGGTCTACGTCTTAGCCAACAAGATTTCCTCCGTTTTGATGTATAATTTGTATGTGTAGAGCGAAAACTCTGGGCGTGAGAAACATTTGTTTGAAGAATTTTTTGGGGGCAAAAGTTAGTGTGGCTAGAGTGTGAGGGATTGTTGGTGATATCTGGTTTTTCCTAAAACGTAACTCACGATCGTGTCAAAAACGATTTCCTTTCAGTCGGTCAAAGTTTCATCTTTCGTGACCTGTTTAAACTTTGAATGATGTTTCTAGGTAAAAGTATGCCGGAGATCTATGTTCCCAAAGTGGCCTGGGTTTTGGGGTCATTTCGGCCAAATCCCATTCATTCCTATGGGACCAAAAATCGCAGTTTTTTGCGAATTATGTCCACGCCATATGTTGGAATTATGAACAAAGTCAAAGCACACTACTCCCGATTGAGACGCACGTTTTGATATAACTTTTATGGGGGTGCTGGCAAAGTCCTAGGAGGAGATACCTGTCAAATTTGAGACGGAAACGGGAAAATAATAAAATCGCTGAATAAACGCAGACGAATAGTAATATGTTTGTCTTAATGCTTGCAGCATTGGCCCCCATGATAATTTTACTTTGTTAATCCCGATTGGGACATTAGGCTCTCCATTTTACCTATCTCTACATTTGCTATTTATAGAGCAGTGGGCTGCCATGTTTCAGTGCACAGGGAGCAAAGGGGCTTGCTCAGGGGCCCAGAGTTATTCACCTCTGTTGGTACACTGGGGAATTGAACCCAGGTTCAGACCCAAGACTGCCTCTCTAGCTACTAAGCTACCACTCCCCTTTCTTCTGGGTGGTACAATCACCATTAGGCCTTAATCGGGTTGTATGGTTTCTTTGATTGGCTCCTATGCTGATGCCCCAGCAGATCGTTGCAAAGAAACTACCCTCTTCACCACAGCACAGAAAATATGTAATATTATAATTTAAAAAAAAACGTTGAAGCTTCCTTACAAAATTGAGTCCAGGTGAACAACCGGGTACCTATAGTACTCCACCATCCTCACTTCCAGGTGGGAATAGAGTTTGGTTTATTCCTGGTCATCTCCTGGTGGGCAGCTGTGCTTTGTTCTGACTGAGCCAGGCAAACTGGTCCCTCTTGTTTCTATTCTTTATCTTCTTGGCTGTGTTTCAACTATTGATATGGTTTTGTTATCTAACAAGTTTGCAAGAAAAAGAATAAGCCTTTTTCCCAAGGTGTTACTTTGAGTACATAAAAAATGTGACCTGTAGTAAAATACCCCTTAACCCTGACAATACCATGTCCCCCGTGTTATTCTTTATCCTTACATTGTCTGTTTTTAAAGTTAAAACATCACATACTATTTTGACCTCCATCTTGCTGTGGTTCGCTAATACAGGGTCAGGTGACGAGAGCGCAAGAAGCAGAGGAGAACTATGTGATCAAGCGTGAGCTCGCGGTGGTGAGGCAGCAGTGCAACACGGCCAGCGAGAGCCTGGAGAAAGCCCAGGACACCATCAAAGAGCTGCAGCAGCAGAGGGTAAATGTCTGGAGAAATGAAGAGAAATAGCAAAGCTTTTGTTTCGTCCTGTTTTCAGTGTTTGTGCAAAGTTAACTGTCTGTTATCTCCAGCTTCATAATGGGAAACTTCTGAGAACCATTTTTTTCCTAAACATCTGAAAAGAAGCATTAACCAACCAAGTTGAAATTCTAAATCCTCCTGTGTCCTTGATATTACATATATTATACTAATATTATATCATGATGGCATTTAAGTAGAGTCATTAAGTGGATGTTCCTTCATCTCAAACAGTTGATTCAAACAAAACTTAATAACATAAAAATGTCAATGCCTCAATAACTTTTCATGTGTTAGGTGTCATCTTGATCTGATGATGACAAAATGTGAACAGTATGATGAAGAGGACTGCTTAGATACAAGATGTCATTGAACCAGAATATCAATGGTGCGTTCAGCCCAAACGCGATTTGAGCGTCAAAAACGCTCTTGACGCTCAAAGTTGGACGCTTGACACTGGTAAATCAGACGCTTACATCCAGCATCAAAAACTTTCTTGTTGGCCGAGACGCGCGTCTGCAGAACCCGGATGTTTTCCTTTGCTTGTCTTTCTTCAATGAAGGATGAAATTGAGAAAGTAGCTTGGCTTTAATTGCTCCACAAGGCCAGAGAACGACGTCGTCAGGCGTCTCTGCCCCATGTCTGTATTCACCAGATTGTTCAGAGGCCGTGTCATAAATGACAGGGTGTGCACAGACAGCCACGATCAGTTTATCCTCCATTGTCTTTGTAAAGTGAATAGATTTCCCCTGGTTCTTCCTATTTCTGTCCTGTCAGAAAATGCTTCTCTACGTCATGACGCTGAGTCGCTCTAATTGGTTAACGACGAGCGGCAAAAATTCAGACTTTCCAACTCTGGCGTCCGCCGCTTTGGACGTGTGTCATGCGTGTCGGACGCTCAAAATCTCAAAACACGCAGCGCCTGACGCTCAAAACGTGCCGCTAGAAGGCTCGCCGCCCCCTTGACGTGCGTCGGCCATACACTTTGCATGTGAACCTGACGCCAACATCACGTTTGGTCTGAACGCACCATTAGTGGTCAGTTCATGCTTCCTTTGTGTTTTATGTGGTTATTCATTTTAGCATGTTGTGCAACAAGTACTTAAACATTGAACAGTTGTACATGTGCCTTTAAAGATTTTAGTGCATTTTAGGTTCATTCTGACAGGATAGAAAATAGAAGAATATCCCTAACTTTTTGTGACACAAAGTTAGCTTTCTTATCATATATTAAAGTAATTTACAGGTATAGACATTTTTGAAATAGTTTAAAGCTCTTCTTTGGATGCTGGCTGCTTTTCATTTCGAGGATCCCACATTCTTTCAACAATGTTGAGTTTCTGGCTTTGGGAAATCCTGTTTTCAGTCCAGGTGTTGTGTCATTTGGCATACCTCAGTGTTTTCTCCCTGTTTACCTTCCTTTTAAGAATGGTTTCTTGACAGTCCCTTATGGAGACCATTTCTGATGAGGCATGTAGTGTAAGTGGATCAACTCTGGTCATGTGGAACAAATTATGCGTCTTTGTGACAGGCTGCTAGTAACAAAGTTGAAATTAGCTCTTAATCTAAAACAGTTAAAAGCCTTTTCTATGTGTTAATGATTTATAGGTCAGAGTTAAGTGGTTCAACTATAAAAACATAACTCCTCTGAAAATTGTCAGGTACAAAGACTGGACTGAAGATGCATGTTAAAGCAGTCAATGTCAAAAGAGAAACTTCAGGAAGCCTGAACAGTTGTCACTCTGGACCATTTTAAACAGATAATGGGTGATTCAACTCTTTTGCACAGTTCTGCATAAACTTTCAAAATTTCTCTTCCCTTTGTCCAACTACACAATGGACAGTGTTAACAGTGCCGTTAACCACTGATTGAAATTCACACATTCGCTTCAGCTCATTCTTGTGTGTGGGTAGGATGTAAAGATCAAGCTAAAGATAAGGTACAATTCTAAAATGTCACACAAAAACAAGTATGTCAAACTGACTATTGAGGTGTCTTTTCCTTTAAAAAGTACGTGATTTAACTCTAAATGATGTCATTGAGGATGATGATCTTTCTTCCAGCTCAGATTGCTGATCCCCTTCACCCACCAGGGTTCACACACCTCCAGACAGTCACAGATGTCTCTGATAACAAAGACCGAAAAACCCAGAATGACAAATTGAGAATTTGTACTCACGCTATGTACTTGCCTAATTTCAAGTTTTTGTATTCTACCTCATAGGAAAGTATTTTTCCACTCTGCTCTCATACTCTCAGCTTTGTAGTTTCACCTTGATGTGGTGACATTAAAATCGGCAGTGGTTTTCTATTCTCTGACAACACTGAATCATCGGGGGAAAGGTGCTGCTTGGGTGCCAAATGAATCGTCTCGATTGGCTGAGGTTTCTGCACAGATGTTGACAAAATAGAAAATGTTGAGGTGGATGTTACAGAATTATCCGTAGCTTGATGAGAAATTCTGCTTTTTGAGAAAAGTATCTTAAGATCTGTAAGATTATATGCTTTTTCTTTGCTCAGGACAAGAACACAAAATAAACAGAAGATGATGGGGTAGAATTCACACCCCTGATACACTGTGATAATCCTGACATGAATTTAGTCTGTATATTACAATAGTTTAGGTTATTATGTTTATCTTTTTAATAGATAAAGAAAACAAAGTGAATCAAACTGGGAAAAACCGAGGAAATTGCCATAAATTCAATTAAATTAAAAGAAGAAGTAAGCAGAAGTCTTACAGCAACACAAATTTAGATAAATCTAAAATAATATTTTGGCGTCCAACGCAATTTTAGACAAAGGGCCGCAACACTGCCCACCCTACCTGACCCGGGTTCTGCTGGAGGTTCCTTCCTTTTAAAAGGGAGTTTTTCATTTCCACTGTCGCCTCTAGCTGCTCAGAATGGGGATTGGATCAAAGCCAAGATTCGATGCAATCTGTTGGTTTCCTTCGCTAGGCTATTTGTTATGAATTGGCTTGTATGAATCAATGAATGACAATCGGATTGGCTCAAACTGATTGTCTGTGAAGTGCCCCGAGATGACATTGTCATGAACTGGCGCTATACAGATGAAGCTGAATTGAATTGAATATATGCCCTTTACCAGCTTGTCTTACATGTATTTTTAATGAAATAATGTTGGCTTTTAGTACACAGAACCATTTGTGAGCAATCTGCAGACCCAGCTTGAGCAGTCCCGGCTGCGGGAGGCTGAACTGCTCGGAGCGCTGAAGGAAATGCAAGACAAGGTGCTGGACCTGGAGAAGGTGAGCAAAAACACACTTCTGTGAGAGAAAAACTGTGTTAACAGTGAGCAAAAAGAGCAGGCGTGTGAATGTGTTGCTGTCAGCTAAATTGTGCAAGTGTGGTATTAATTGAAACCGACTGAGTTTTTAGGTTTTCGCTTTTACTTAACCTGCTTATGGAACAGCTCCTCCAGTTCAAATCAAACTTTATTTATAAAGCACTTTTAATGCAGAAGCAGCTCAAAGTGCTTTACATAAAAAAAATATTTTATAACATCTGACCATACTCTCTCTTTCACGCACACCCCCACACCACACATATACAACCCCCACCCTTTTCTGCACAAACATTAACTCTGACTTCTAATTTCTGTCTCTAACTTGTAACATCAATATAAAAACATGACTGGGGATAAACATCTGGCTCGACACAGTCGAAGATGATGACTTCAGTGGAACATGATAATGAATGTTAGAAAAAAGCAAATATTCCACTTTGCAACTTGTTTCCTCTTTTATTTTACTACTTTGGTTGTGTTACGGCTATATGCTCTATATTCAAATAATAAGCTTATTAATATGCATGATCATTTAAATGCATTTACATTGTAGTTAGAAACAACCACCTATGTGGTTCCACTTGCCATATTTGATAACTTCATAGGACAGACAAAATGCCCCCTCGTTCTACTCCAGGAAATCATAGAACCACATGGAGTTCTCCTCACCAATCATTAAAGATCAGGCTACGTTCCAGATATTTAATTGAGATTAGCTTTCAATATAAAATGAGAAGAAACGTTTAGTACTGACCATTTACTACTGTAGGACTGCTATTATTTTAGAGAAAAGTTTTAAAGACTTGTAATATCACAATAACACTCTTCTCTATGGTTGAAATTTTGGCTGAAGTTTCAGTGAGTGCCCAATAAAGGGTGAACCTCTACTGTTTTGTTCAGTAAAAATGCTCCAAAATATGATAATCAAACATAATGATAATTAGCAGGTATAAACATTTGGTCTCATTCACTAATATGTTATTACAAATATTCTTAGATTCATTCTTAAATTGTTCTTAAGAAAACTTTCCGTCAGATTCACCAACGCGTTTGTAGACTGCAGAATAGTTTGTATCTTTCTTCTTAGATTGCTGAATGCCAATATCTTGGCCCTACTTTGTATAGGTAAAAGCCCATACATTTCTATAAAAGGTCATGAGACTGAAGGACTGTGTGCAGACAGAAGTGAGACCAATATGAGGAAAAATAACAAACAGAATGAATGAAAATAAATTAATATAGTAAAGATGTGCACTGAAACCTGTTTGGACTCATTTTTAAAGTGATACGGCTGGTTATAAATAATCACCAGTGTTGAACTTTTAGTTCAAAGTTCAGTTCCCACAGGATAAAATTATTCGTTTACGCTCAGTTCACCATTTCAATTTTCAACTAGTTGAAAGTTCTGTTCGTTTAATCTTTTTTAGGTTAGAAGTGAGAATAAAAGACAGAACTTGAGATAGAAAAGAATTATAGTGTTATTTATTGCAAGTAAATCAATTATACTAGGCCTTAAATTATATCACACAATATAAATATGCATGTGGAACGGATGTGTGGACATAAAACAAAAATAGCATTTTTGTTTTATTTTTCCAAATAACTTTTTTCAGTTTAACAGAAGGTCGTTTTTTGTCCAACAGCTACTTTGAGCTTACCACTTCTGTAAATATTAAAGGGAAAATGCTGCAAAGTGTTTAAATATTATATCCTCTCACACTGGAAACAATGTTTCAACTCCACTCGTCTCTTCAAATTAAAAGTTGACGAAGATGAAGTTCTGACTTGTTTTTTTAAACACAGGCACAGAAATGTTAGATTTCATTTTCAGACAGAACATAAAATTCCCGTAAATAATCATAAACAGACGAGGCATCTGATGTGTGCAGAAAGCATTGTGGGTGATGTAGTGTGAAGTAGGTGGGGCACCGGGAAAATGAAGGCAGAGGCTGTTGGGGGACCTCACATAATCTGAACAAGTTCACGTTCAAGTTGTTCTATTTGTAAATACGTTTTGTTCAGTTCAACAATCACAGAAAAACAAACATGTTCACTGAGGAAAATAGCAAACGTTCTGTTGTAGATTAACAACATAAAACTCAAATCTGAATGTGTAATACTGCATTCGGTTAAAAAATGTTCAGAAATCTGTGGAAATTCAAAGTCCGTAGTCAAAACTTTTTGTGTGAAGACAGCGAGGTGCAAGCAGGGTGCATTCATTGAACCAGCATAAAAATTGCTGGCAACAAATGTGTGAGCCGAGACCCAGGGTGTAGACTGACTTTACTCTTCCAGAGTGCTGTTTTTATACAGTTCTTAGAGCCTTGCCCCCTAATTTGTTCTGTTAACTTGCTATCTCATTGTCACTCAACCTTTTTTTTCGACAAAGGTTACCAACCCATGGGGCTGTGTGACCACTCCCATGGAGTTGTCTCAACAAACTTTATTTTCCCTTCCACACTAGACATCACGTGTCACTACAGCGCAACCACACAGGTGGTTGTTTCTAACTACAATGTAAATGCATTTAAATGATCATGCATATTAATAAGCTTATTATTTGAATATAGAGCATATAGATTTTTATGATTTTCAGTCTTTGCAAAATGTTCATAAGTAGGACTGAAGAACAAATTTGTTCGTAAGAATGGCTGGTGAATGAGGGCCAATATCCTTTAGCATCTATTACTGAAGTTAGTCATGGATTGTCTTCCTCCTAAACACTTGCCAACATACATATTGTCTCGAATGTTGGTCATTACTTAGTGAACCTTGTTAAACTGTTTAGCTGTGATGCTTGTTCATACAGAGGAGCAGCTGCCTGCCAGATGAGAACAACGTGGCGGCCCTGCAGGAAGAGGTGAAGCAGATGAAGCTGAGGGAGCTGGAGACGCTGCGCTCATTCAGAGAGATGCAGGACAGTGTCACTGAGCTCAACCAGCGCTGGCAGGTAAAACACATAAAACTGCTGCTGCTAGTCATTATAACACACGTGTGTAGGTTCATGCGCTCATGTGCTCTTCACTCTTTGTTCCTGCAGCATCATATGTCCCGGAGCAGCAGCACTGGTAGTGGGGGAGGCCACTGGAAGGAATCCCCAAAGAAGAATGCTATGAACGAGTTGCAGGACAAACTGATGACCATCCGACTGAGGGAGGCGCAGGCCCAGGCAGAGCTCCGAGAGGTCAAACTCAAAGCCCTGCAGCTGGAGAGCCAGGTCAGATACACAATGCTGTGCAGCAACACTTTGCCAGACAGAAGTTGTAAGTACAGGTGGAGCCCGTTTTCACTGTCTCCATTTTGACTTTTCCTTCACTCTAGAACCAGATCCATAGCAAACTGATCAGTCGCAATGAACAGGAACGCTCCGCATTGCAAGACCGGCTCCAGATGTTGGCAAATCAGAACAAAGCTCTGCAGGCCCAACTCAATGAGATGAAGAGAAAGCAGGCTGAGTCAGACTGCAAGGTGTGGATGGAGAGGAAAAAGAGATTCCAAGAAGGGAAATAAATAACAGGAAGAAAGTTCTACTTTTCCTTTTCCCCTACAGCTTAATGCAATATAAAGTAATGGGTACTTACAGCAATGAGACGGTGAAACATGGAATAAACAGAGACAGATAATGGGAAAGACATGGGCAGAGGGTTACAATATTGTTACGTCCTTACTCAGCTAGGGTTTAAGAGTAGTAACAAAAAGAGAATTCCCGGCGAGATGTTACATTGATGCTTGGTATTTATTGTCCCAAAACATAGGGCATAAACAATACAAAAGAAAAGACAACGGAGATGGGGTTAAAAGTGCTGCTCAAAATAATAAAAGAAACAGGGGACCTGAATAAATAAAAGGAATCCGGTACAAATGGTAGCCAAAAATTTATATAAACTTTTTGGGGGCTGTGTGTGAGGTCATCCTGTGGTCATTGTCTAAAGATAAGGCTTGAAAATGATCAGAATCTTATAGATAAAGAAGATAAAGTGTTTTTTGGTGCATTTGGTTCACCGCTGTGACAAAGCACTTACATGCAGAAATCAGCTTCTCCTGCCAAAATATTGCCAGATTTGATTTTACACACAAT
>JAOXYM010000004.1:5017979-5033689 GCA_028567055.1 Leptatherina wallacei | reverse complement strand
AGAGGGAAGTCTGGGCTGCCCTGCTCAAGCTGCTGCCCCCGCGACCCGACCCCGGATAAGCGGAAGAGGACGGACGGCATTTTAACATATTTTAACATATATGTGTAGCTTTTACCAATTGCTGATACTAGAAAACCCACAATACAAGGTCACCTTACAGATGATAAAAGAATAACAACATCAGACAATATTAAAACAAAGCATCAGCCTAAAAACAAGTGTAGCTCACAGTGTCCAGTCAGAGTTAGTGTGCCAATTTGAACTGGCGGGTTTTGAGTTTGGATTTGAATGTTGTGATGGAGTTTGACGGTCATGTGTGGGGGAAGGGAGCTCCTTAGTCTGGGTGCCAAGCAGCTGAAGGCTCTGGCACCTATGGTGCTGCTGAAGTGGGATGTGGTGATGGTTAGAAGTCCAGCAGACGTTGAGTGTGAGGGCGTGAGAGGGAGGGGCTGTATTTTAGCAAGAGGTCGCAGAGGTAAGTGGGGGCTAGATGGTGGAGAGCTTTGTATGTGAGGAGGAGGTTTTTAGTAGTGCATGCGGTAATGAACCGGGGGCCAGTGAAGTTGGATGAGAATAAGAGCAATGTGGTCAGTCGATTTGGTGCAGGCCGAGTTCTGAATAATTTGCAGTCTGTTAAAGGTATGGTGGGGAGGCCAGTGAGGAGGGCGTTACAGCAGTCAATTTGTCAAGAGACAAATGAATGTATCACGATTTTGGTGCTGGATTGGGACAGTGATAGACGACGTCTGGAGATGTAAGAATGGAGTCCAGGTGATGTTTTGAATGTGAGGGGTGGCAGTGGCTCAGATGGTAGAGCAGGTCATCCAATGCCCCGAACGTTGGCGGTTCAACTCAGTCAACTGTTGTGTCCTTGGGCAAGACACTTTACCCTCCTTGCCTCCAGTGTTCATATCACTGGTGTACTCAATTAAGTTATCCAAAGTGTCTGCTAAATGACTTTATAATAAAGTACAGGAGCAAATGAAACGGCGCTGTCAAGAGTGACAGAGGAATTACAACATTTTCCTTAGCAAAGAAAGACAAAATTGATTTTATTTATCTTTCTGTGAAAACGTCTTACAGCTCAAAGTGTCTCACTGGCACAGTCCTCTTGCTTTCTACATACCTAGAGGTTAAAAGTCTACATCTGCTATCTGTGCGCTAATGAAATCCAGGCGTGAAAACTGGAGACAGTACAACAAGCTACATTTTGTCACTGCCAGTTGTGATCACATTTTTATTCTAAATACAGAAAAATGCAGACGTCTTTGTCAGGTTCTGTTAGTGCATATATTCTATTCTTTCCTACATTTGTGGCTGCAGCTGGACTGAGGGGGAAGCAGCTCCATCTGCATACAAAGGGTGGGCAGAAAAGGCATGGACGGTTGCACAAGGCTCATACACAGCAACACTGACACCTGCTGCAGACAGCACTTCAGTGTGGCTGCTGCCCTGAATTGTGATCTGCACTTTTATGACTAAAGTTACGTGTGGGTTCACGTTTGTCAGTCTGGGTATGTTTATGTGAGGTGTGGATGGGAGTTGCAGCGAAAGGAAGCTTTGAAAAACCTCCCATACAGGACCATTGTGTAAGGAGTTTTCCTCTACCTTGACAGATGTCTCAGGAAGGTAGTGGGGGTTCCGAAGCTTCGTAGTGATATAGAAGCGGAAGTCTGGAGCATATTCAATGGTTGAGTCTCCCAGGCGGATACACATTGCACCACCCTGTTTAAAAGTCTGTTTGAGCAGTAGTGGCTCCAGGATTGGGTCCAGCTCCTCACCAACATTCTCCAGCAGCACTGAAAGAAATAGTTTAAATCAGTATATCCTAACCAAACCAGGAGAAAGCTGTCTACAGATATTCTTTAAAAACAATTTCACTTCAGAGCTGTCAGATCGTCTGCTGGTAACAAACACTCCTAACCTCAACTGCTGAACCGTTGCTCAATTGGAAATTGTTCCATTGTGTGCGGTCAGACGACACGCCAAAGCAATTTAATTTCCCTCAGTACCTAAGTGTTTATTGCTGCACTGGTTTTCAAACTCTTTCAAAATATATTTGAGAGCTTTTTTTAAATCTCTTCTACACTCCAGGGTGAAAATAAAGGCAACCATGCTTGTGCTCCACTAGATATTATAACAACAAGCCTTCAATTACAATTAGGTACTCTTCAACTGACACTGGATTTAAACTGTCACCAGAAGATGCAGTGTCTGGCTGAGTCAGGACATTATTTATGTATTTTTAATGGCTGCATAGTTCTGTAATTCTTTGAATTACTTCCTTCCTTCATTCCCCCTCAGTATCTTATGAGAATAATAATAATGGATTTAATTTATATTGCACTTCATTGCGGACAGCACTCAAAGCATCCACTCCTTACCATACCTGGTGATGGTAAGCCACATGTGTAGCCACAGCTGCACTGGGCAGACTGACAGAAACATAGCAGCCAATGTGTGCCAACAGCATCTCTGACCACCACCATACTCAACTCATACACCAGCAATACTTACACTGGAGGCAAGGAGGATGATGTGTATCGCCTAAGGACACATGTATGATTTGAAACACCAACCTTTCAGTCATTGGACAACCTGCTCTACCACCTGAGCCACTGCCGCTCCAATGAGAAGACAGGCCTAGAACTAGTCTACTTTTTGTAGAGAGACTGAAGAGGTTTGTTCTGAAAATAGCTTGTGGAACATAAAACAGAGGAGGGCAGGAACAAGTTATCTCTGTGGTAAAGAGTAACCTCATCAGGTAGTAATGGGAACCGCAACTAAATGGGTGAGGCATAAATAGGAGGATCAAACTAGAAAAATGCTCACCTGGAGTACCAAACTGGATACAATTCTCCAAAGTGCGGACAAAGTCAGCATCGCTCAGCTTGATAATATGTAGGTTATTGGCCTTTTCCATGTTTTTCACCCACTTGTTGGCCTGCCCTTGAGGATCGATCATCAGAGGCCATCGCCTGGCATTTCTATAAGTAAACACACACACACACACACACACACACACACACAGAGCCACAGAGTGGTGGATGTTCAAGATTTGTAATTGTTAATGTAAGATGTTCTAATACTGGGGGAAAGCTTAAGGACAAGAATTGAGATGTAGAGAGCAGCTAAGAGGTAAACATTTACATTAAGGACAGTTGGACAGCACACCAGTGGCCAGATACCTGAGATTCAAAGATAATGTTGTTTCTTTATGTTTACTTTATACTTTATACTGAACCTAAAAGCTTAACCAGATAGAATGAGACATCTATAGTTAAAGCGTGATTATAAGCATTATGGTTAGAGCATGCTGTCATTACTCACGAAATTATGACGCCATTGTTTCTGGAAAAGTTGTCAGATGGCAGGCCAGCGATAGTCCATGCACGAATCTTTACAGGATCGCCCAGTGATTTCATGAGAGACATGTTAATTGAGCACGGGATCTCTTTGCTCTTGCAAAGATCAATCCACCTTTCTGTCTGAATCTGTGAATGAATATAAAGAAGCTAATGATTTTCTAACATGGACAGAAACAATAACACCTGCAAACAAAAGGAGTAAAATACTAATGAATATCTTAGGTATCCAAGAATAGATGTATAAAAATAAATACAGTATGTACACAGTCCAGTCACAGTCACTTTCTCTGTAACAAATCAACTTCTCTCAGTTTTCCGGGACTGTAGTAGAATTACATTGACCATGTATAAAATACAACTTTAATATTCAAGCTTGGTCTCAAGATGCCGGAGGGTCATTCAGAGGAAATCTCCAAACGTCATGGTCCTTCCAAAGAACCTTCATTTCATGAACTGCTCTCAAACATTTGGATGAATGTGCTGGATTTCCATCAGCTGTCTCTACCTGTCTGTAGCTGGAAGTGAAAGCTCCCAGGTAAGCCACTATTCCTGCTGAGATCAGGATGTCACCAGTCAAATTATTGTAGAGCTGTCCGAGAATTAGGGCCGTTTCACTCCAGCGGGTCTTCTCGCCTCCCAAACCTCCAATCAGCTGTTCAGCTCGCTTCAGTTTCTTACTGCACAGATCAACCTTTAGAGCATAGGAAAATAAATTGTGTTGAAACTGTTGAGGTGTCTCCCACGTGAACACTGAGTCAAGATTGTTTTACCAGACCAAATCTAGTCTTGGGGTGGCTGTTTGCTATATAAGACTTGAAATTTTGCAATAATGTTGATTCTTAGGCAAATATGTATTGCAAACCTGGTTCTCCAAGTCAGCTTTTTTGTTTTTATTTGCTTCTAAAGTCTCCTGAAGCTTTGCAAATTTATCTTGGACTTCTTTGAGGGCAGCCTGCTTTTTCTGCAAGGCCTCTGTGGCTACCTTCAGCTCTTGCTCAGCCTGTTCAAGCTTCTTCTTCTTTGGAGCCACCACCTTGGCAGCTCTGGAGGATACATTTACAAGACAGACAGCGTTTCCGTTAGAAACTCGGACTGAGGAAATAAACTGTATGACAGCTGTTATCAGTTGGCATTGTGAAACTATAGTACACATTAGAATACGCTGTGTTGACTACATTTAGTACATCATAGTAATGGCTTATTCAGATTTACTTTTTATTGTTTATATTCAGTAACTTTCTGGCTGCTTAAAGTCTGATCTAACATTAACCTCCGGAGAACCAAGTTTTAGTTTGGCTTGAATTTCAGATTTCTAAGATATTTAGGATTAGGAGGAATCAATAAGTAGAATTGCATCAAATCAAATATAATTTATAAAGTGCTTTTCATGCAAAAGCAACACAAAGTGCTTACATAATGAAAACAATTCATGCATATTAAAAAAAGCAAAAGCCTTCCCAAACCAGAGTATATAACAGCAATATCAATAAAAAAAAAAATCTGGCTTGACGGTGCTGTAGATACAAATATAATTTAAAATAAAATTTCTCTTCTGACACCATGAAATGGCATTGGAAGTGTCCACATTTGTGTACAACAGGTTAATGTTACACAAAATTTAGCAATTATAATGCAGAAAACCAAAAAAGTAATGTCCTTGGATGTGGATGCTAGATCTCAGAAGGTTATATGGTGTTCATGTTAATCTTCAAAGTCAGATACCCCAAGCTTTGCAAATAGGCATTCTTATAAGAAAAAACAAAAGAGAAAAAGAAGACTGCTTACTTTTCATACTTGTCCATGGCACAGACCCACTTACACAGCCCCTCTGCAGCGGTAGATGCAGTTCTTATCTTCTCTGGTACAAAGTCTGGGTTTGTGATGTATTTATTGCGGATGATGGCAATGAGGTTAGGTGGGATGTTGTCCTTATCATACTCGTGGAGGCTCTGGAGAAACCGTAAGTCTCCCAGAAGCTTTTTGGCTGGGCCCCAAAAGTCCTCCACTTTTTTACCAGAGCCTGAGGGGTCGGGTATACGATCCGATTTGACACCTTTGAGAATGCAGATTGCCTCCATAACTAGCTTAACAGCTGGGGGTGGGCTTTTCATGGACTTTACCACTGTGATATCCTGTAGAGAGAACAACTAATCATGATTCTATTCCTCTGAAAGCACCGTTTTGCATAGAGAACATATTTGTGGTTTTACCTGATTGGTAAGAGTATTCAACGCAGACAGAGCTGCATTCAGGATGGGTGTGGCTTCAGCCAGGTCAGCATCACATTCATCCTTGATGGCTTTGGCAGCCATGGCTTGTTCATTTGCAACAGCTTCATCCATCTTCACCACCTTCTCTATTTCAGCCACCTCCTGAGATTCCTTTTCAACGGCCACCAGTGTCTCATCTACTTGTTTGCTGGCTACAAGCAGCTGTGGCTGCAAAGCTTCCAGTTCAGCTCTCATGGTAGTTACATCCTTTGCTGCTGACTCCAGCTTTTCGAGACCAACCTCATAGCGACGTTTTAGTTTCATCACCTCCCTTCATAGAGGGAAAAAAGAAAAAAGAATCTTTAGCGATGCTAAAATGTTCCTTTTAAAGTCGTGATTGCGTTTCTAATTTTGTCCTTTAAAGCTCAAACTAATTTATCTAAAGTCTCAGAATGCTAAATAGATAACTAAAACCTTTAAGAATGACTAGATACATAATGCAAAAATCAACATGATCTTACTCTCTTTTTGTCCCGAGCAATGCTTTGAAGGTGGAAATCAGCTCCAGGTATGAGGTTGGGGTGACATAGTTGTGACGCTGCAATTCAGCCAAAAAACGACCTGACAGTTCAATGGTTGAGGTGTGGAAAGTCTTGCACATGTTTATGCAGCCTTCTCTGTCATGATCTGTCATCTCGACATCCTCCAGGAAACGGCAGGCCACTGCTTGCAGGGCATCCTCGGGCCAGCTCTATTAAGAAAGGGAATATGCTGTCTTTCCACTTTATTGCCAGAAAGATACTGTTTATAATCCCAACTTTGGTTTTCTGGCAGAATGGAAACTAAACATACATTTTGTGCTCCGTTTGTTTAGTAATTAACTGCTACAACCTACAAACAACACAACAAAAAAGGATCCTGCCAAACAACATACTGTTTCCCGTGTGTATACCCCAATAGGTCAAAGATGTTCATTAGTCACACGGGTCAACAAGGGTCTAGACAATGTACATGGACCCACCTGAAACCAGTTAATTGTGCAGCAGTTAATGAGGGCAGGAAAACGTCTCAATCGGTTTCTAAAGGCATCTCCGATGGGACTCATGGCCAACACCACATGCAGCTGTGTGCGACAACGTTCTAAAAACATGTTGAAAAGGGACAGGTTGCTGCCGTCTGTCTGTTTGTCTCGATCACGCTGCCGGTCCAAAACACGCATTTTCTCACACACTTCCTGCTTCTCTTCAACTGTAAACAGGTTGGGCACCTGAAAATAAGAGTGATTACTCTATTTATTTTCATTTTTGACCATAAACAATATGTATACACATATGTCAAAATATGTATTTATGAGTTATTTATGCTAGTCTATCAACAGTGGCGGAGCTAAACATTTGTACACGGGGTTGCCAGACAGTGGGCAAGACTTCATCAGAAGGATCATAAACTAAGAAAGGAAATGATTGTATTCCTTTCTCTAACACAAACTCACAGAAACTGCTGTGATAACTGTGGTCACATAAGAGAGACAGGAGAAATAAAACATATTTACATGAACAATCTGGATAACCAAGTGGAAATATTTTCAACAAGTTGAAAAAGGTCCATAGATAGTTAAGTTGGTTGTTTCAGGGCGCAGTATGTGGTAATGGATTATCTGCCTAGCCTCCTTTTTAAATGAAACTGGACCATGTAGCTCTAGCCTAGTCAGCACTAAGTAACTTAGATACTGAGGAGTACCTCTTTATTTTAGTATAAAGAGGTACTCTTTATTCTTTACAGTTTAGTGTCAGCTCCAATATAAAAATCATGGCTTACTGAGTTGACACCCTCATTGAAAACTAAATATGTCATGGTGCCCCCACATTATCTTAAAACTAATCTAGTGCTATCATATAACAAAATTAGCGATGCTACATAGCTAATCACCTAAGGTGGCTCCTGGGGTGTCCAATCAGATTTCAGAGCTAGCACCCCTCTAGCTTCACCCCTGTCTATAAACCTGTGTTCAATCCATATTTTGGTCCTTTAACAATCCATCTGACTTCTCTTATACTTGTTACCTTAAACCTCAACTCGTTCATCTATTTATTCAAAGGATATCTTTCTTTTCATCCCCCTCACCTCGCCAGTGTTAAGCAGGTTACCAATGTCTTCCAGAAACGATTCTTTTTTTATTTGTGTGTCAGTGAAGAGGAACACGCCGTGAGTTTCACCCAGTGTGGACTTCCTCAAGATTAACTTCAGGTCATCATGCCAATCACTGGTTCCATAAGTCTTTGAGATTTCCACCTGGAAGAGCTCTGCCTCTGCCATGAAGGAGGCCAAGCGAGTAAGGGACTGTCGCCCGCTCCCGCCCATCCCCACCAGCAGGGCATGGCCACTCGGCTGCTTGAGGATGCGGGAAATGCGGCAAACATGTTCAATTGCAAAACGGAAGAGCACCAGGTTCATGGGCACCTTACAGGTGTTATTGAACTCTTCAAGGTGCATCTCTACCACATGACGTAGATTGTCAAGGTTGTTGATTTCACGGTAGTTACGGTCTTCACCCTTGGGGTCGTGGAAATCACAGAACATAAGGCTACGTAGGTCATCCTCTGTCACATTCCCATCATGGTCCTCATCCAAATGTTGGAAAAGTTTGTGAAAATTTTCTTTCATGTCATTCTGACACACGACCTGTAAATGGCTCACTAGCCAGGACCGATCTGAGTCGTGGACCAGGCGATCGTAGTATATTCTCAGGACCTGATGATACACACAGCAAAGAGAGAGTTATAATGGTATACAAACAGTTGTAGACATCAAGAAACCTGTTAAGGTGGCAAATTTCAAATGTTTCAATATTATTTGCATTTTTGCTACTTTTGGGTACAATATCAATCAGCTTTCTCATGTTTCAGCTTTATTTGTATAGCACCAATTCACGGGATGCCATCTCAGGGCACTTCACAGACAATCAGTTTGAGCCAATCTGTTGTCATCAGTCAGTATTCATACAAGCCAATTCATAACAAATAGTCTAGCTAAGGAAACCAGCAGATCGAATCTTGACTTCGATTCAATCCCCCATCCTGAGCATGCTAGAGGCGACGGGGGAAAGGAAAAACTCCCTTCTAACAGGAAGGAAAAACCTCTGGCAGAATCCGGCTCAGGGAGGGGAGCCATCTGCCTCCCTTCATGTTATGATCAGAGTAATTTTTCAAGATCTAGAAATTGTTCTAAATGTACGTGTACATTTCCACATCTTTGTAGTCATCCTGAACACCTAAATTGATTCTCCTCATAAATGAAACTGAAGTGGATTTTATTAAGTATGAAGGAAATAAAATATGTAACAAGTTATCTCCCTTTTTTAATTTTCTCACGTATCCCCTGAAGTGTTTCCAAGGGGTACATGTACCCTTTGTACCTCTTTGCACTAAACAAAAGAAACAGTAAATTATGTGGTTATTTTACTGATGAAGCTCACTGGAGATCAGATTGTACTGAATGTGGCTCCTAACGAACTAAAATAATAATAAATTTGACACCTCTGATTTAGGGGTTACTTGGCAGCAAAATTATATCACAGGGGGTGCAATGTTGAAAATGATTTGAGAACCACTGCTTTAAGGTAGCTCTTAGAAAATGTCTATTGTTTGTGGTGGACAACTTTACCTCATGAACCCAGAGGCGTTTGATGACAGATAGTTCATCTGCAGTCTCTGGTCGGGACAGGCAGATGCCCTGGATGACGCGGGAGACATCACGCAGATTGAACAAGTAATGGGACTTTGCAGGGGTTGGTAGCAGGTTCTTGGTGGCCTCATGGTACACAGACATGGTGCTACTAACAATCTGAGAGGTCAGAGCAGCGAATGGCTTTGGGAAAGAAAACCTGTTGGCGAAATGGTTCATTGTTCTGATCCCAGTCTGACAGTGACCTATAACTGAGGCAAAAACAAACAAACCAAGAGGACAAAAAGATCTGATCCATACCAGGTCTTCAAGTGATGTAAAGTCATCCTAAGAACAGCACATAACCCACTACGTGGTCTTGCTTATCTAAAAAAAACTAAGCCAAAGGGCAAAAGTGCAGCGTGCCCTTACCAAACAAGTCATTACCAAACTATTTGATGTCATTCATTGTACAATGAGCAAAATTATTCACATGTGAAAAACATTCATCAACTGCCAATCTTGCCAGTAGTGGACTCAGACTCTACAGAATTCAGCTAGTATGTTAAATGTTCACAACAGTACAATTAGAAAGAGACTGAACAAGTGTGGCTTGTTAGAAAGACTTACAAAGAGAAAGCCACTTCTTTCTCAAAAGAACATGGCAGCCCAGCTTAGGTTTGCAAAGCTGCATCTGAACAGACCCCAAGGCTTCTGGAACAATGGGCTTCATTCAATAAAATCTTCTTAGATTTGTTCTTAAGTTGTACTTAAGACGGTTTTTTTAACAATAACTTTCCATGAGATTCCCAAATGTGTTATTAGAACATGAAATTGTTCGTATCTCTCCTCTTAGGTTTGTGAATACCAATGATTTCACTAGCTGAACCTACTTTTCAAGTAAACGGTCATAAAATGTCATGAGACTGGAGAGCCATGCACAGACACTGATGAGGTAAGACAAATACAAGGAAAAATGACAAACAGAATGCCATGAATGAAAATAAATACCTGTTTTTTCCCTTTTCTTAAAGTGCTACTCTTGGTTATGAAAAATAGCTAAAGGGAAATTCTCATCATATTAGATTTGGAATCTAATATCATATTAATTACTGCTGAACTTGGACAGCAGCCTGCAGTCTGGTCCATGAACATGTCATGAAGAACATCCTCGTGGTGTAGTGATAAAAGGGAGAAGTTATACACTGTAGATATGGTGCACCAATAGACCCAGTTGTGCATCTGATGAAATAACCCCTGTGACTTGTCCTTGAATGAATCAAACTGAATGAAAAATTTTCCACAGAGGGAAATTATAATGTTAGGACACAATCTGCAGTATCTTACTATTTATTTTCAAATTACAAAATGCTTTGTAAATGGCCTGAAGTTATTTTTCAAAAGTTACTGTAATTGTATTATTGTTTTTCTGTGAACTAAACAGCAGAAGACAACATAAATGTTGTTTTGTTCAAATGTCAGCACTCAAATGTTTGTAAAAAAAAATAGTCTTCATAGTTTGTAGGATTTGTTCTCACCTAAGAACAAATCCAAGATTAGAAGATTTTTATGAATTCCGCAATCTTCGTATAAAGTTTGTAAGTAGGACTTAAGAACAAACTTGTACGTAAGAACAGTTTGTGAATGAGGTCTAATGTGCTTTGGACAGGTGAGAGCACAGTTGAGCTACCTGGTCATGATGCACAAGACTTCATTTAGCAACATGGTGCACAAACACAATGCCTGAAAAGTTCAATTAAATGAAGCTACTTTGTAAAGACGAGCGAGTCAAAATTCATCCACCAAGATCTGGTAAGGACCAGATGATGTCTCATTAAATCCTGCTATCTAAATCCTTAGAATTGCACATGATTGTAGATTCATCATAGTTACCGTATGGTGAAATGCCAGTCTATGATCCTGGAGAAGATTGTATGCATGGTCTTTTCATCAAAATCATTAATGGTGATCATGTTGAAGTGGCGTAGGTACCGAGGTGTGACAGGGTTACGCCCACCACCTAATAAACACAAACAAGAAAAAATAGAATCTTGCAAGAGTTAACACTCCTGATAAATACTTAAACTAATTCCTTCTTCTCCTTTTTTTTTGCTCAGTATGTGGTTCAATTTGTTCAGTCCTGAAACTTGCATTTAGATAAAGCAAGTCCACTAGCTTCATTGATGAGTTATATTTACATCTGATTAGGACAATGAGACATGGCATCAGTTTCAGAAAGAGACACATATTTCCATGTGCATTGTTAGCTTATTAAACCAACTGGTATGAGAGTAGAGGGACATTTCTATTATTATTACACTGTTCTGTGGTTTTGTTGCAGAGTTTGATAATCTACACTGCCAACTCAGAGCCCAGCAGCAAACATAATAGCTGAGTGGCCACTTGAGAGTGGCATCCAGCCCCTTTCTTTCGAAGCTGTCGCTGCCAGCTGTCTGAGTGGTCAGAGCTGCTTTCATGTTTACATTGGTAGTTGCGGATGTCTATTTTCAAAAATCTTAAAACAGAAAGGAGTTCCACAAAACAGCAGGAAGTGGTTTTTGATACTGACTGACAGCATTAGAGTAGGAGGCAAGCAGCAGGAAAAAAGGACTTTGTATTTGCAAAGAGTCATAACCTTTGTAACAGTGCCACTGATTTAACAATGTTATATTTCCAATAAACTTTAGGGAACTACTGCTACTCACCAGGTGGCCCCATTGCGCATATGATCTGGATATCCACCAGGTTAATCACGGAGCAGTTCTTTGTGTCATACCAGTTCCAGTGGTCAAGCCACTGACGCAGAAGCTCCACAGGGGGCTGGGCACCATAAACCTCCCTGACTGGCATGTTAACATCATCTACAAATACCACCTGAGAAGATCCAGTATCAGAATGTGATGAATACTGATGAAAAACAGCATGCCTTCATGGTTATTTAAGAAAATAAAATATGAAAAAGACAAAGACAGTGTACCATTTTTTTCCCCAGAGGAGGGCCAAACACTCCTTTGCGTCGCTTATCTAACTTTGACATGATAATGTTTTGGGTCTGGGCGGCTGTAGTCTGGGCTGAAAAGTTGATAAATAATGGGCTGTACACGTTCTTCTGCAGCTTGTTCAATAGGAAGTCCTGAATAACAGATATTGAAATATGAACTTGAATTTATTTACAAATTATCATCAAATCCCACAGTATAAAAGTGCAATATAGCAGGGATCCTCAATCCTTGGCCTCGAGGGCTGGTGTCCTTCAGGTTGTAGAAGTTACCCTGTTTCAACACACTTTGCTCAGACTTAGACTTGTGCATTGATTTGAGTCAGTTGTGCTGTAGCAGGGAAACTGACTCAAATCCTGCAGGACACTGACCCTTGAGGCCCAGGATTGAGGATCCCTGCAGCTGGGATAGTCTTCAGCCCCTCATGGCCTGCATTGGAATAAGAGGGTATAGGAAGGGGAAGAGGGGAAGCTAAAATACAGAAGCAGCATGTGCAAAACTAAGAACATCTCATGATTTAATAATTTTTATAACCATCTTTAGCAGCAATTATAAGAAGTAATTGCCGGATGGCCTCACATTTAGTCATGTTCGACTCAATGAATAAAAGTTGCCCAGGTCCTGTGGATGCAAAACAAGCCAGTCATCATCCCTCCGTGCTGACTGTTAGCTATAGACGTTTGTGCTGATATGTTGTGTCGGTTGGTTTGTTGCTTGCAAATGTGGCACTGTGCATTATGACCAAACATCTTAAATCTGGTCTCATTTGTTCAAAATATGACTTCAGCTTTATTCAACCTTTCGACTGAGCAATTTAGCTCTCCAAAAAATGCTTACTTGTTCAGTCGTCTTCTAAAGGTTAGCAACTTGAATATTTTCATTTTAATAATTCTTATCACTGCAAAATTATGGACTCTAAATAGTTTGGAATGACCTTATAACCATTCCTAGATAGACCAAGAGCAACAGTCTGTCTATTGTGTTAACATTCACTGAATGCTCCAGAAAACTTCTAAAACATCTACTTTTATAAAGGTTCCCCAACCTGCTGATGACCAGTTAATCAAATGCATCTGCATAGCTATTTAGCCTATTAAATCCTAGGGAAGCCATAAGGGTGTGATTAGCTTTTAACACACTGCTTCTGCATTCTGACTTAATTTTTGTTAAACAATGACACTGAATGACACAAAAGTTGTATTTACCTCATTTTAAGACCTGGTATAGACCATATGATTTTTCATTTTGTTCTTTTATGTAAAACCTAAAAGCTGAACAACAGTGTTCTTTCAGTTTTCATACTCGTTTACAGCTATAAACATATAAATTGTACGGAAAAAGTGGTGTGATCAATAATAATGACAATAAAAATAAGAAATATACTACTATATTACAAAAACCTTACATTTCTACATAGTACAAAATGTTCCATAAAGCTGTATATCATTAACTTTATTCAATAAAAAGATACAGTCAGGCAACAACTTGGGACTCATTGTTGTTGATTTCAAGTTGTATTAATAAATTCCTTAGGCAATATGAGTTGTTACTGAACTGTTGTGATAAGGCGCTCATTTGCTCACTGGAATAAAGCTGTCATCACCTTCTATGTTGGATCAACACGCCAAATATATGTTGCAGAAAAAGTGCCCATTCATGACTAATTTGATCACAAGAAATTCAAGTAATGTTCAGTTTTATGCCTATGCCTTTGCTTGATCATTGCACATGTATATTAGTATACACACAGCAAGTATACACATTTGTCAAATCATTTGAGCAAAAATATCTATAATTAAAGAAGATCTGTGATGTGAATGACTACATGATAGAGCTAAAGTGCATTATCATCCTCTCCATTTAACCTGAAGTTTGAACACACTTATGGATGAATGAATGGAATAGGGGGGGATTATTCTTTGATATAGTGAAAGCTCTATAGACATATTCTCTATTATTTCAAGGTTATTATTTCACACTTTGCTTCTGTAACTTTGTTGAGTTTTGCATCCAGAGCACTTACTTTAAGATGATATATTTCTTAGATGTGAACATTCAGTCTTATAAACATCTTAGCCCTTTCCAAACTTCATATTAATGAAACACACATTTGATGACTCACTGTAATGTAGACACTCTTGCCAGTACCAGTGGGACCGATGAAAATAGTTGGCTTCTGGTGAGTGACGAGAAGCTCCATCAGTGCCATGTAGCGCACAGTGTTCTCCGTGGGAACAATGATCTGGTTGAACTGCATGTCCTTGCATATGGGGGAAGCAGTCTTTAGCTCATCTGTCCAAAGCTCCCATCTTCCTGGGCCCTGAAGATATAAGTAAAAAAAAGGGGGGGAAAAGTAATTATGAAGCTTTGCATTTACAGAAGAGTCCACTGGGCATAGAGGGTAAGACTTGAAGTAGACTAAAAAGGGATGTATTGTACGCTAAATTGAAATAAGTCCATGAAGCTAAAAGAGAATCAGCTATCTGATACTTATCAGGTTTCGACTTTTTAGTTGAATCCATACCATATCAATTCTTTTAATGAATGTATTAGAACAAACGTCAATTGCTAAACTGAAAGGAGCTCAAAACAGTTACTAGATGAAATAACTGAAAGTCCAGATGCATCTCTCATGTCCTGTGTCAGGTCTTTCTCAAGATTTTTCCCTATTTTTCAAGAACATCACTTACATACACTGTTTAGTTGACGTAGATAGTTTTCTTTTTCTTTTTTCTTTTTTTTTTTGGCATGTTACTTCTTTTTCGACTCATCCACTTTCCTCATATTTTTCAAGACGAGCCATGCAGAGAGATGTAAAGTTCTGGCTAACAGCTCTTTTGGAATCATCTTGTTGATTCAAAAAAATCTTCCATCTGGCTGTAAAAACAAATAATGTGTCTTTGCAAAAGGCTGCTAGTAATAACCATACAATTTAAAATTGTGTCTTTGAGAAGTTGTTATGTGTAAACACAACACTGTTTCAGATCACTTAAAAAGATTGCAAAAATATCTGGGTCTTTGGAAGCAGCAGAAGTGAATGCTGGCTCAAGGGTTTTTTCATCGTGCTGTAAATCTATCAAATAAAGCTAATAAAGAAGTAAATCAGAAATTACTCTCAGCAAAACATAAATAAAAATATTTCTCAACAAGTTTCAGAAGCAAACTTACCTCTTTAATGAAGCGATACTGGTATACTGTTCCATCAGTGGGTAAGGGGACTGTCAGTTGTTTAAGTGGAGCCTCAACAGTAGCCAGAATGCCATGACGGGTCAAGGTTTCCTCGCTTAAGGGGCCGTTTAGTAACTCTCTAACCATTGCATCAAACTTGACCCGTCCTGAATCATCACAGCTGGCCCCCACTGACCACACCAGGCAGAACACGAAGATACCCTTTGTAAAAGATAGATAGATAGATAGATAGATAGATAGATAGATAGATAGATAGATAGATAGATAGATAGATAGATAGA
>JAOXYM010000004.1:4980648-4996876 GCA_028567055.1 Leptatherina wallacei | reverse complement strand
AACTTCAGTTCTAGTCTATTGTTACCATGATGTACCCAGTGTTATATCAGAATATTACCTGGTAATTACTACTGGTAAGTACAGAGTATTACCCAGTTATTTCTTCTGTATTATCATCATATTACCACACTATTACCATATAATTACCGAGCTGTAATGTAAAGTGCTACCAAAGGTTTTACAGAATAACAACCTGCAGCTCATCCAGCTGAACCTCTGATGGACTATTAAACATCCCCACATCACACCCAAGCCTTCAGCTGCCCGGCACCCAGACTATGGAACTCCCTCCCACACATAAGACAGTCAGACTCCATCACAACATCCAAAACCCCCTTGCTCAAACCGGCACACTCACTCTGACTGTACACTGTGCTTAACCCCTTGGGTGACTTGAAACGCTCCAGCAAATAAAGTGTTTTTTTGCTGGGTATTTTTAGAAGTAAAAGTGTTTCTATAATTCAATACAAAACAATAGATGATGTCATTTTTCTAGCCTGAGATCAGTTTCTAAAATGCAACATGGCTTTGACATTGTTTTAACTCAAATTCATTTTGTCCAATTGTTGAAACACAAGGGTTTACCCAACACGACATCACAGCTAAATCTGATAAAAGCAAATGATGACAATAAATAAGTCAGTTTTATAATGTTATACCTTGTGGGGTCTTTGGTCTCTGACAGGATTTCAAGCAGTTCTTCATTAGACAGGAAAAAGAAGCGAGGAAAATAGAGACGTTTCTTCTCCAAGTAGCTGTTAAGACCTTTGAGGATCATTTCCAAAAACTCATTGGACTTATTCAGCTTCTCCAGCATCTTGTCGACAGCTGTCACTGCCAAAACGTGCTTGTCCTAAACCAGATAAGAGAACAGTCTTCAAAGCTTTGGTCGAATAGACTGGAAACTCCACAATAATCCATATATATATATCCATCAATAATAGTCATTACTTGAATGACTTAATAAAAAATACAAATTTGAGCAATCAGGTACTTTAAGAGGCGGTACTTCATCGGGACAACTAAGATAGGCTGCAGCCCCCTAATGACCCTGCAGAGAATTAAGAGTGTAAATGGATGGATGAGATTATAGGAAGCACCACCTTCAACACATTTATTTCCCAGAGAGGCAAAACTTAACGCTTCACACTGCTGCAGATTTGCATTGCACTTATGTCCATGTTCCCATTAAATTCTTATTTCAAAACATTGAGGAAATACAGAACTAAGTGCATATTTCTATCAACAGATGGGGTCCTCACATGTTCTCTAACAATGCTTCTTTTTTTATTCGCATGGTTTCAAAAGTGTCATGGTTCTGGAAATCTGTGTGTGAGTGGTTTGTGTTCACAGGAGGCGTGTCCTGCAATCAGCCAGCACAGCTGAGGTGAAATAACCACTGCTTTGAGCCTGCTTAAAAACCCCTGGCTGATTTCCATTCTTCGCTGGATCGTTGCCTCTACATGGTGTTATCTCTTGCCTGAGAGCGACCACGGCCTGAACTAAACCTGCCTGCCCGGATCTCTGGACTTCCAGTCACCTGGTCACTCCAAACTTTGTGAATAAACAGTTAAACCTGACCTCTAAACCATTTCCTTGGGTCCACTCTTTCTCCTTGTGACAAAAAGAGACATTAAAACACTTTATGCTGTCCACTTGTCACAAAGGTGACTAAAAATCTGTGATGTGACAGCAATTGCGGTTCCACATGAGGCCAGCCAGGTGCTCAGAAAATATTTCAGCTCTAATATTGTCTCATTTGTGCACTAATTTAATACACTCTGAAACTGACATCCGCATGAACCATCGAAACAAAAAGGTTCTCTAAATTTCAAGGTCGATCTGGGAATCGCTGAATTCCTCTCAAGAAATTGTTGGTAATGAATTGAAGATTGCTACAAATTCATTGGAATGAAATAAAATGCAAGCAAGAGAAAAATGTAGTGTGGACTTTGTTCATCGGCGAGACAGCTAACTTGTAGCAAGAAAAAAAAAACATTTCTACCATTAAATGGTGGTAAGTTTTAAAAAAGACGTAACTTTGCAGGTATCTAATTGTTACAAGAGAAATGGAAGGGGCTAGAGATAGGAAAAAAATTTTGAAATAAGACTGTCTTTTACTTGTTGGAGAGAACTCACTGAACAGGTACGTGTGTGTGGTTTGTGTGTATGACACATTTTGCATAAGTTACTTCTTTTGATAAGCAATATGTGTACAAATTTACCTTAGAAGGAGCTAATCTTTTGTATATTTTGTTCATTAGAACTGTGACATTTATGAAAAGGGGAAAAATGAGGAAATAAATTCACTTACAAGGGAAACTTGTTTCATGGTGTCTCTCCATGTTTTGTCAACAGTTGTGAAACGGCGTCCCTCCTCAGGCATCTGAGCCACAATGTCTGGGGAGCTAAATATGGGCTCCAGGTAAAGCCAAGTGGACTGCACCTTTAACCATTCATCCAGAATGTCCTGGAGGAGAAGCAGCTTGCCCTCCCAGTCCCTAAAAGAAATCATGAAACAATGATTACAGTCTTAGCAGTGTATTTGTTTTACACTACATATAATGCCTGTTCCTGCGACAGACTGGCGACCTGTCCAGGGTGTACCCTGCCTCTCGCCTGATACTTGCTGGGATAGGCTCCAGCCCACCCGTGACCCTGCGTGGATTAAGCGGTACAGAAAATGGATGGATGGATGGATAATGCCTGTTATCAGTAGTTGGTATGATCAGATAAGATTTGAACAAGCAGATTTTCTGATACCCATTGTTATCCTTTTCCAAACAGTTCAACAATGGCATTATAGAGTTTTGAGATAAAACTTCAAAATGTTTAGAGACAATTTCACCCATTCAGCAGTCAAAGATGCAATAAATAATTCAGCAATTATTGTGGCTCAATGATGAGGGTAAATAATTATTCTTCCCATAAGTGCTTCATTACATCATTGAACAGCTTTTCAAAAACTTCCAGGGCAGTATGACTTTCAAGAAGCTGTCTTAGTCTCACCGTATTTCCTCCTCAAAAGGCTTAATGAAGGGGGAGCCCTTCATGGTTTGTGTCTTCACGATGTGATCATCCAACAGCATCTGCACTTCATCCAGTGATGACAGGATGTAGGTGCCCGTTTCTCGATAGGCCACAAGGCTGAACTCCATCTCATGCCACTCACTGGCCATTTTTTCCATGGCCTTTTCCAATGAGTACTCCTTGCCAGCTGCCTCACTGATGTTCCCAAAGCTGCTCAGGTATTGTTCCAGATGCAAGGAAAGGAAGTGAGCCACACATGCCTGGTCATCAACTGGGTGTAAGGAAATGCCCGCCAACTCTGACATGGCATCCCAGTGGCGTGTACGCAGGCCTGGGTTGCACATTACCTGTGAAGAAAGGAGTAGTATAAAAAAAAACTTCTTAAGATGAGTCATATCAATTTAAACTACCAGATATTGAGTTTAACTGGGACAATCATGCACTAAATCTTTCTATAGGGGTCTTACCTGCACCATGGGAATGTGCTGCTTAAAGTCTTCTACCTTCCCCTTTATAGTGGTGGCTATCTTCAGGGCATTAGGTATCTGACTGAAGCCTTTTTCCAGCTTGTACAAAGTGCGCCAAAAGTTGCCAACATCACCTTCCACCTATGAGGATGTGGTTATTTGTTGCAATGACAGAAAAGCAATTTTTCAATCTATATAATCTATTTGACATGGAATAAAATAAAATCATAGTCATTTAAAGAAATTCATTATGACTCGATTCGAATTAGCCTATTTAATTTGGGAAGAGTGGTAGCTTAGTGATCACAGAGGCTTGACACTTTAATGTGTGACAAACATACAACAAAATAAGAATCAGGAAGGGGTCAAACACCACTATATTGTGTTCAATTTGGTTGCTCTGGCAGTAATTATTGATTGCTACTGTGTTCCAACTGGTTGCTAGCGTGTTGCGTTGTGGCTCCAGTGGCAGTTGCTATGGTGTCCTCAGCAGTCACTATGATATTTCTAGAGAGCTGCTAGGCTGAATGAGGCAAGGTTGCTAAGGTGAGCAGCTTTAAGGCTGAAATACAAATTTGAAGTAGCCCCAAAGTTATTGCTATTGAATGTAATAAAAGCAGCTGGTCTGCTGGAGGCAGCCGCAGCACTCACAGAGGAAACGTTTTAAGTTGTAGCTGGAATAGTAACTGCCTGAACTTGATGAAGGTTAGTCTTTCACTGCTTTGAAAGCAAAGAAGACTAAGCAGAAAACTGGTTTTAGTTTAATATTTAGTTCAATATTTATCAGTTGAAGAGTTGAGTTAAATGAGCTACAGGTATGACTACATGTGAAGTATAGTGTCCAACATTTTCTACAGAAGCTTGGCCTGTTGCCAGTCTGTTCTGTATCTAAATTCAAGTAATTTTCCACAGTTTGTACCTTGTCTGGGTTCACACCTGAGAGTGGCCCGTAGAGCCACTGCTCATATTGATTAAGAAAATTGCATGCTGTTTCATAGAGGCGCAGGAATGGGGTCAACCTGTCCTGGATCTTTTTACGCTGCGGATACTGGGACACAGGCCAGCCGTAGGCCTCCTCTTCAAGATTGAACTCATCAATCTTTTCAGAGTGGAGAGAAGGATGGATAAAGTCAGAGTGAGGGAGGAGAGAAATGGACAAGTCATACAAAGAGAGGATGGACTGACAAGCAGATATGAGCCAGTGAATGGAAGATACGAGATTATAGAAGTTTTCTACAACTTCATTTCATATTCGATTCTGCTCCTAGGGGTTAAGTATTCAAAAATACATCCAAAAACCTTAAAAATAAAACAATGCAATCATTCAAAACACAACAAATTTAGTAAATATAAATTTCATTCAGCAAGGTATTGCTATTCTCATCAATGTATAGAGCCATGACAATACCTTCTCAATGGCTAACTCCAGTTTGGCATTGAGGTCCTGTGCTTTCTTCAGATACATGCTGAGATCTGGCAGCTCTCCAAAATCCTGAAACTCCTCCAACTGTACACTGTAGCTCTCCAGTTCTTCCACAAAGTGCTCAGTGTGCAACTGAAATGAGTGCAGCACAAAAATATTATTTTTAGTTTTCCAGTAATTGTTTTGTTTAACCTTCAATTAATCTATTCTATTGGATTGTTCTTGGGTTTGAAAGCAAGTGCTCAGAGTCTGATACACAGATCTGATAAAGATAAAGTAGATAAAGATAAGTGATAAAGTAGAATCCCAGACCTTTAGGCTAGTCTGGTAAAGCTCTGTCTTTTCTTTTATTATTTGTTGGTGTTCCTTAAAGATTGATGGCATGCGATTAAACCACTGGACTGTCTGTGAGTTGATTTCCATGTCCACGGATGAGAGGGTGACCAAGTCCATCAGGAAACACAACTGCTTGTTGGAGTCTGTCAGTCTTTGCTCCAGAAGAGGCATCTCTTTGGTCACCACTGTATGAATGTAGGCCTGGATGGGAGCACAGGGTAACAATGGACACATTAAAGGAAAATACAATAACATGTAATAAAATACTGAAATGCTTACACTCTCATTGTGTAGGGCTAATTAATTAAACTATGTCAGATTTTATTGATCCTCAAATTTAGGTGACCAAAAAGGACAACTAGAAGCTGTACCCCAGACCACAAAATTGAAACAACAATGAAAGCTTTACTGACTGGATTTCAACCTGAAATGAAATAGATGGATCAACTGTCTGTGCAATAATTCACCAAGCTAAAATGTCAGTTTCGAAGAAATCACCTTGAGCTCCATCAGTTTCTGAGTATCAGGTGGTGTGCTCAGTGCCTTCTCAGATATCTTTTTAAATTCACTGCAGAGTCTGTGAGAAAGGGAAATGTTTTTTAAGGAGGGTTTCACTGTTTAAAACCAAAAAAAGTTACTTTCATGTTATCTGTGACCTGCAAAACGTATGTGCAATCGTCAACTTAGGTTTGAAAACTGAGGCCATTTTGAGCATTATTTCAGCTGTAATATAAAACTGAAATTGCTATTAATTCATATGAACTGCTTTTTTTTTTACATTTCAACCTACTTATGTATGATTTTGTTTTGAAGGGGAAATTATAAAACAACTAACGTGTTGTTGATTTCTTGATGGTCCTGTAGCATCTGTGCTGCCAGTTTTTGCTGGAGCCCCTGAGCACGCTCCACAAGAGAGTGGATGAGCTTATGAGAATGAACTTCAAACATTCCAAGCTGTGCAACCTAAAAGTCCACAATGTTAGTCAATAACATAGAACAACAAGTTTGGTTGCTGCCCATGGAGGAGCACGAGAGTCATCGAAAAAAGCAATACAGCGTTTTCATGATGATTAATTTATTGCACAATAAATTAATCATCATGAAATTGCTGTATTGCTTTTTCGACGACTCTCGTGCTCCTCCATAGCTGCCCTGGCCACAATAGGGCAACAATTGGTTGGGCCTAGAGTTATGACAGGGGGGTGCAGCATCTGTCATGTCAAATACTCAATTCACCAAAAAAAAAACTCACACTATAGCAAGGCAAGACAAGTTTAATTGAAAAGCACATTTCATGTACAAGACAATTTAAAGTGCTTTACATAAAACATTAAAAGTATAACAGATGATGCAAAGAAAGTATTAAAACGTAGGCAGCAACAAATAGCTAAATTACATAAAAATAATAATAATAAAATAGAAGAATTAGCAGAGGAACAAATACTTCCCTCTGCCAGTGATGTGGTTTTAACTGAAGCAGCGGCCAATAAACAAAAGATTCCAAAGAATACTATTTTCTTTATATGTTTCATTCTAAGTGTTGGGGGTTGCACCTGGTAGTGGTGGGATGGTGGGACTTGACATTATTGTTCTTGATGAGCAACAATTAGAAAGCATTCTTTAGGGAATGAAAACTATTGAAACATGATCTGTTAGTGACAAACACAGATCATATTACATCAGTTACATGACTTACTTTGCATGGTGTATTTTGAATCTGGTCAACAAGCTGCTGGTAGTGCATCGTCTCTGCCATGATATCCTGGAAGGAATGCTTTTCACTGAGGAACATCTCCAAATCTTTCTCTGCCTGCCTGGATACCAGCGTGGCATATTTATCAAACTCGTGGACATGCTTCTTGGGCCTGACACACTCAGCCCAGACCACCCTCTGCACCTCCTTCTGCTGAGCCTCAATGATCTCTGGAAGTATGATGGGTTTTAAGATGTTTCCAAACTCTGAGCCCTCCTGAGAAGAAGAGAAGTCAGGGGAAGAACTTAAGACAAAGTTAATATGTATTCTTCAGGAAAAGAAGTAGATCATAGATGGAATGCCATGACTCCCTAATGGGATATTGAAATAAAGACCAATGAAATCCACATATTATCAAACTAGGAGAAACCTTTTATCCTAATAAAATAATGCCTTGTGCTTTGGGAGAAAGAAAGCTTACAGAAGAAAGCTTCTTAAAATACAGAGATTTAAGAAGTTTGATGTTGAATGAAAACTGAACAATTCCAGATAAAAAACTGTTTGCAACTAAAGTTAAGTGCTGGCTTTAGGAAAACAAAATTGTAAACTTCCTATAAAGCACACCAGTTACATTCTTTGTATTGTCATTAAATTGTATGATCCCTATTTTTTTTTTTTTTTAAATGCTATTCTATTCTGTATTTCAGTATTTTTCACTATTCGGCCATCTAAGGCAGGTGAACCACCAATAGAATGTACACTTACCCTCTCAGGGTACAAATGGGTTTCCACACGAGGTATTTTGCTGATGGAGCTGAGCATTAAGTCATAAACATGAAGAAAGGCCTCCTCATACATTTTAAAATCTGGCTCAAACTTGATCTTGCTGTCTTCTAAGATCAGATGCAGAACAAAGGCTGGGTACCCCACAGTTCTGTTTAAGTGCTGAACAACAGGGAGAAAATCAA
Source organism: Leptatherina wallacei (assembly GCA_028567055.1). Lineage (NCBI taxonomy): Eukaryota > Metazoa > Chordata > Actinopteri > Atheriniformes > Atherinidae > Leptatherina > Leptatherina wallacei. Next base: position 4,988,959 of record JAOXYM010000004.1, on the reverse strand, counting down.
AACAATAACATTTTTGCAATTTTTATCAAATTAGTTTCTCCTGCTCAGTTTGATCCATTTTTTTGAATATGATGGTCAATCAATGTTTCCTCCTACCAGGTCTTGAGTAATGAGATGGGTATAGTCCCTTAATGAGTCTATTACAAGATTCTGCAGCTGGAAGGTCATTAACACAGCTGCAGAGTTGAAGAAAGAGTCCAGTTTTGCTAGGTTGCTGGATGCAGGCACTAGTTTATGAATGCAGCCCTGGTAGTAAATGCCATGCACATCAGGAATCCATCTAAAATAGAAAAAATATCATATCTAAGACAAGACTTTGGACCGCCAGTGCAAATATCAAATATTGAAATTCTATCCCCAAAAAAATATTAATCAGATTATCAGCTGACTTTTCTGTTGTTATATTTCCTGGAAGGTACAAAAACTTAATTGCTAATGCTCTTTGAGCATGGAATAATGTGTCTGTCTTTGAAAGGTCTGCCAGGTTTTACTATTATATATGAGTTATTTACACATTTTTACTACATCAAATTGTCACAATCAAATTTGATTCTAGCTGTGATTTAACTTGATACAAGTGTGTTTGTGTGAAGTGAGAATATGGATTTACCCTTTGAGGAGGGTGCTTTCAGCATTACCAACATGTTGAGTGACAATCTGCTGAAACTCATACAGCTCAATGGACTGGTCTCTGTTGTGGAACTCCTCCACATCTATTAGACGAAGATCTCTGCAAGCAAGACACAGGGGAAATGCGGATCTCTTACACCAATTAGTCAACATTACCATTTTTGTCAGAAGTGTATGATACTAATAATGTAGTGGAACTGCAGTCTTAGAAAATCTCAACAACATCATAGCAATATCATATAACTCACATACTTGTAGGAGATATGCCAGAGGTGCAGTACTTCACGCATACAGGGATTAAAACTGTGCAGCTTCTTACTGATCGTCTTTCGTGCTTGGACAAATGAATAGTTCCATGATTTTGGAACTATTTTTAACCTGACAGTAAAAGAGAGCAGAGTTAGTGTGAAGACAATAGGAATACAAATCATAATTATGCAGAGCTTGGCCATGAAATCCATCCTGTTTAGTGCACTATATGTTAGCACAGGTTCTGCTTGGTCCTCATATAGCAAACATGTACATTCTGAAGACTTACTCAAGTCTGTGAGGGGGTAGATCTTCAACTTTGTCCATGTCACATTCCCTTGGATAACTAGGTCTATATGTCACTGCAATCAGACATTTAACACATTCACAAACGTTATTTTTTTCTACATGAAAATTATAGTCACAATCATTAAACAAAATGCAACATGGGATGAATTCATCATGTAATTTAGCTCTTTTTGTTTGTCTTATTCAAGATGTGTAGGTCTAAAAAGGTTAAATGTATTTGTGTATATCATATGCCAGTAATACAAGTTAATATATACAGGCTGATGTTGCAACGCTGCCAAAATAGTCATCCTTGATCTCATTAACGAGAAGCTCCAGCTCTAGGCTCAGGCTCTGTAGATTGGAAGGGACCTTCGCCAGAATATTATTCAGGCAGGAATCCGGCAAAGGAGGCACATTCTTCAAGTGTTTCGCTTTCTGGAAACCGCCGATAAATCTCTAAATGGACAAAGTATCATTTTCAGTAAGAGCATTTGAAACAACAACTTAGATGGTCAGTAGAAAAAATTTATTCATAACCAGAGCCTAGAAAATAATAAATTATACTTTTCCTCTGGAAAAACTGACTTAAATTCTACTAATATAAAATGCATGTAAGGTAAAGACATTATGAATAGAATAATTATCAAATATGAAACTTTTTTTTTTAAATTAAATTTGTATACGATTGTACAGTTTAGATTATCTCAGGTGTAAAATTGTTCTCCTCCATCCATTGTCAATATTGTGTTAAAGAACAGAGGTTATATGATATAATATGTAGTGTGCGTAGCATTTTACCGCTTCATACTCTGACAAGCTGCCGTCCTTCTCCATCCTAAAAGAGTTACAAATTTTATGCAAAATGGAACTGACAATATGAAAAATCAAGTGCTAAGGCTTAAGATATGGTATAAAGTATTATGTCAGTGACATACTTTCCAAAAGATTAAATTCCCTCCTTTGCATGCTAAGAGTCATTACCACAAAATGATATACATTCTCGCAGGAAATCCAGAAAATGAAATCAGTTCGGACAATCAGATGAGGACAACTTACCCCATAGACCTTCTCAGGGCCTTACTAAGATTCCTCTGCCTTCTGCTGAGTTGTGTCTTGTTTTGCTTGAGGATTTTGGGGGGCTTTGGGATCTTAGCTGCTATTCCACTCTGATCCATGTTCTGGGCTCTGCCACAAACTTCAGTTGAGCTACTCCCTCCAGCTGCACCCAGCTCATCCCCTTATAATACACAAAAGACAACCAGATCTAAATATGTAGTAAAAATCTTAATTCATGCTTTGAGCTATAACAATTTTCTTTATCCGAAGCTTTAAAAAGATAGTCTACTCGAACTATTGAGCATTGACCCACGTTTCAGATATGCTCCTATCCCTTGAGGTTTCACCTGGAGGGTAAATGAAGGTTTTTTCTCCATCCACGGCGTTTTTCCTATGACCTGAGTTCACATCAGGAAAGTTAATAATTGAGAATAACAACTGTAGCAATAATGCAAGTTTAGTTTAGCTTCAACGGTCAGTAATTGGCAGTTTAAAACAAAAAAAGCAGCTGTTAGTTTTGGTCCTTTTAGTCGTGAATGTCAGAAAACTAAATGAATTATGTAACCTTAAAAACAAACGATTTTGTTTACTAATTTGTTTACTTACCGGTAATGGACCGAGCAATGAGGGTACTTTGTTATCTTTTTTATCGTTGTTCTTCTTGCATGAATCCATTTTGGTTCAAACAAAGAAAAGAAATGAAAAATAAACCGCGAAGTGTAGAGTGACGAAACTCTTATGCTGTTGCTAGGGCGGTTGCTAAGAAAACAACAGTGACCTCATGTGAGCACCTTAGCAGCAGTTAGTCGGTTAGGCAGGTAGTCGTAGACATTTCCTATACAGGTAGTAACCAGTGGGTACAATGCGCGCTTCATGATTCAGTGGTGTTACAACAGTGTTAATATCAAGATATTCATTCATTAATCAATGAAAGTCAAGTCGATATTCAGTTGCTGCTCGAGGTTTCCCCTCTTCAGCTTGACAATTACACTGTCTAGTCTCCTTGACTATTGTCAAGGAGACTATTAGCATATTAATTAATAGGCTATATAGCTGAGTGTGCGTGCAGCGAGAGAGCCCTGAGTAACACTCGCTGTGTAGTTTCAGGACACAACTCAAACAAAACTTTCTCTCTCTCTCTCTCTCTATATATATATATATATATATATATATATATATATATAGGAGGAAACTACAGCAGTGTGTTAAAGCCAGTAAGTAATTTATCACACCAAAACACGTGAAACGAGAGGAGACAGAGGTCAGATGTTTCAAAAACATGTCAGGATATTAATGTCAGATAAAAACCTAATTCTTATTTGACATTTTAGATTTGTTTCTAAAAAAGATGTCCAGATTAAAGGATACATCATTTCTTTAAAGTATTGTCAATTCTTATTGTTTAAAAAAGCTTTTTATGAAAGATTGTTCTGTTTCTTTGGGGAAAACAAATCTTGAATTCATTTAAGCTTCATTTTAGTTTAATAGTGTGTGTGCGCTAATGACAATATCCCTTGTGTGTATGTACAATTTGTCAACCAATTTTCAGTTGAAATTGCGGGGAAAAAATATGTTATAAATATCCAGTGAATTTCTAGTACTCCAAAATGCCAAGTAGAAAAATCCCAGTAAAATCATGGCATTATGATAAAGATGTCCATAAGAGAGGAAGAAAGTTCTGATGTAAATGTATCATAATGGTTTCATTAGGTAAATTCAGCTGAGCACAGCAAACTTTAGTTTTCACAGATAGACAGATGGATCATACAACAGATACAATGATAAATGGATAGTTAAAACATTTTATTTATAGGCCTAGAGTTACAATTTATAATTTAAACGTATAAGGGCTGTGCATTTTTTAGTTGCCATATTTTGTGGCGTAGTTATAATATCTTTTTGTTTGTTTGTTTTGTTTGTTGACACTACAAGAAATGTAGATTTTTTTAAGAGTAGTTTGATGTTATTGAATTATTCTAGAAGGTATCTCCTCTACAGTTTTGGAACTTTTCTTAAACTTTAATTTCTTGTAAAGCTACTTTGATGGACTATAGTGGAAATTAGAGCCAGGTGCAAAGAACTTTTGGTTGATGTGGTTAAATGGTGCATCATTGCTACTTTCAACCTAATACCTCTGTTGATATTACTGGTTAAACATAGAAAAACCTCTAAATGGGTCAAAAATGGAGTAATACTCTAACTACTGTCATTAGTTTAAATAACATTATTTAACATGCATGAGCATTCAACCCTCCAAGATGAAAGTTAATGTAAAAAAAGAACAATTATTGGTGAAGTTTGGTTACGATCCTTTAATGTTCTAACAGATTTTTCTACTGTTGTTGGAAGTGAAAATGAGCAGCAAGAGGTGAACTGCCCCTGTTCATCTCCATGTTTTCCCATGCTGAGAGAGGGGGGATGTGGCCCTGACAGCAGCCTGAACTTACCTGTACCTGCCTGATCTTGACATTCACACTCGCACACTTAAATCCTCAAATGGTGTTCAGACTTGTTAACCCTGCACTGCAACCCCTGGCCTTATTGTTGTCGTATTTTTCAGTTAGTGTGATTATATGTAAAACTATGGAGTTGTAAAAGTGGCCCTCGGGTCACATCCACTTTGTGGTGTTTGAAAACTGAAATGTTGAATGTATCATAAGTTGTAATGCACATGTAGAATGCTATACTGTTTGTTGTCACATGGGGGCACTGTTGTACAGGCAGAAAAGAAGTGAAGTCGCCTGTGCAGAACGAGGCAGCTTGCAGTCGCCTGGCACCTGTATTGTTTACGGTTCCATGTAATATAATAATATGGATATGTGGATAATATGTGGAATTGTCTCCGACGTTGTTTTACTCAAAGTAAATCCACACTTTTTCTGTAAGACAAAACAAAGCTTTACAGAAAATATGACATTTTATTTTTCATGTGCATCTGATGGGCACTAAATGCTCGCTGACACACAACAGCTTTCGGATGAATATTATGTCATTCTGTGATCTCTCTGACTTGTAATGACTCAAATCTGGGAGGAAGGCTATATCAAATTTGATATAGCTACCCATGAAATGGATCTGGATGTACTTTTTGAGTGATTGTATTTAGAATTAATGATGGTCATAACTTCAGTGTTGACAGTAAAGGTGTGTGTTTCTGTTGTCAACACGACTGCCATGTTTGTGATCTCATCAGCTCAAATAAACTCCGAGCAGATTTGACAGTTTCTTTATACACAGACATTGAAAAACATAATTTCCTGTTCTGTCTGTTTACAACTCACATTCATCCTGACCCAAAAACTAGCTCTAAATGGTTATTCGTCCAACCACGAGTTGCTGATAGTTGCAGAGACAATACAATGGAAACTTACAAGAGAAACTTCTATCATAAATAATTAACTCACACTCAAGATGTCTTGCAGAGTGGAGAAGTACAGACAACGTATTTGTCATGCAAAATATATGAGTAAACCAATACAAGAACAGCATATCATCTAATCCTTCAAACTTCTTCAGACAGTTTACTCTGATTCACGGTTCAACCTGTCTGATTTTAATGGGGCACTTGTTAAACCCTGCTATTTAGTCTGTGCCATCGCACAGTTTGGGTGCAGTCTGTAAAACTGACCACTCCCGGGTAAGAGCAAACATTCACTGACTCATCATTGTGTTAGAGTGAGTTTTCATTGGTAGCAACAACATTGATTTGTTTAATTATTTCAACATAGCAACAAGAGGGCAAAGCCAGTTTCCATTTAATAAAGATTATGTCTGATGTGGGACTATTAACATGTGGCGTGCAAGAAATAAACCTACTGGCTGTAACAGACAGGGAGGATTTAAGTCTATAAAACTGTTCATTTAAGGATTAGTATTGTAATATTTTTTCTCTTAGTTGAGATCTAAGCTGCCACCACCTTTGTTAATCTGGTGTGGTCCAGTGTCAGAGACAAAGCAGCACCCACCATAGACAGGTTACAAGTCCTCACAGATGAATCTTTATTACAGAAAAGATGTAGTTTTTAAAATGTCTGGATCAGCAGACCAAAGGAACGCTCCAGCAGGCCAGGAAGCTACACGGCAATCATGCACACCATACTGGAAACAAAGGACAATATCATACACCCTTAAAGAGGCACAGCATCTGATACACCGCACACTGGGGGGATAACAATTCCCCTTAAGGACCACTACAACTAGTCGGCCAGTCAAACCCACTTCTATGAAAGGGAGCACAGTGCTGCCCACCCAGGTGGCCGTTTTTTTTAATTAGTGCTCAACACAGACAGTGTCAATAAAAAGTTATTAAATGGATTCATATTGAATGAATCGATCCACATACAAAGAAATTACTTGTTAGATTTAAAAATGTTTAAACTTAGTCTGCCCCAGTCTGGCGACGAACAGACCTTAAGTAGTTTAAGGAACCAGAGTTTTTTAGGAAAATGCTTTCTGTTTCTAACAATTTACGTTAATGTTCTCACATAGTCTAAATAAAGATGAATTTGAAATAATTTTCTATGGAAACAAAGTTGAATCTCAATTTAGTTCCTAGCAGTCAACAATGTTCAAGATAGGGTGGGAAGTGTTTTCCAGGATTGTTTTTTCTTCTTTTTTTTTACTATATTGCTTAAAATCCCCTTCACACCCTGACTGCAGCCAGTTAATTATATGCTTTACACAAAAATAAAATGTTTTAGTCACCCGTGGAACAGACAGAACTGAAAAAACATCATTCAATCATTTTAACCGGCCCGTTTTAAAAGATTGGATGGCGATATGTCTATCAAACTCAACTGCTATTTGTCCCTCCACACTTTGTGAGTTCCCCTCTTTGTGCACAAATCGCACATTCTCAGAGGCTTGAAACACAAAGGCAATGTAGTGAGAGCCAGAGCTTGGCTAGCTGCATTAGCTAGAATATACATCAAAATACACTACACACTTAAACATAAGGTACATTATGGCAGAAAAGGTGCATATATCAAGTCGTAGAAGAAAATCTGTTCTGGAGAAGCTACTGCAAAGAATAAAGCTGGAGGAGAGCGGAGCAAGAGCAGAGTGTACATTGGTGGAGTCAACTGAAGCAACAGAAAAGACTGCAGAGTGATGCCATGGTGGACATAATTCTACTTGATAGGTAAGATAATGTTATGGCTTTTGGAGAAAATTTATGCTGCTCATGCTTGTGAACCCTCAGGAACAAGCATTGCGTGTTCCTCTGTTCTAGAGGCGTGGCTTCGGGCGGAAACCTGAAGAAAGGGGTTTGGACTTTTGAATTGTGTATTTTCAAAGTGTAGCTTGCTCGACTGGTTTTTCCAGAATCTCTTAACCTGCCTTTAAAATCAAGAGATCAAACCAGAAATCTCGGTGTCAGCTTTTTACCACCAGAAGAATATTTCCAGATGAACTAAGGTGATGTAGCATGACTCAGCATGATTTAAAATGCTTTCCTTGTGTTTTCCTGTGTTTTGTCTTGACTATTGTGATGGAGTTATAACAGGTCACTTCAAAGATTCACTAAATCTATATTTATATTGTTTCTGCTGCTGTACATGGAACTGGAGGGCTCTCCAGCCATTCATATGTTTTAAACCTGTAACTCTGTGTATGTATTCTTCTGTCTGAAAGTTTCTTCTGATCATGTACAGCACATTGAGTTGCCTTATGGATGAAATGTGCTGTATAAATCAATCAATTATTCCTTATGGTACATATTTAACACTGGGAAGCCTATCCATCTATATTTTATAAATGCATTCACTTAAACATATCATTAGGGTTTATTTTTATGTATCCATGGGGAGTTATAAAATATCACTGCATCATACTTCATGAGGCTGATTTGATTGGAAAACTAAACTGGATTTTATGCAGAATAACAACTTCTGAATTTTATGAACATTCCAGGAATCCTTCACAGCAAAAAAAATCACTCTGAGGATTAAATAGAGACAAAATTTCTGAGTTTGCTTGCCATTATGTTTATTTATCTGGATTCATGATACCCCACAAAACAAGTGCAGCATTAATAACCATTTCGTCCGTACCACTGAGCCCTGGCAACAACATCACTGGAGTAGTC
>JAOXYM010000004.1:4921884-4936181 GCA_028567055.1 Leptatherina wallacei | reverse complement strand
AAATAGTGCCACATGTTTTTTTTACACACAATAATACTTCCACAGTCATATACAGTGATACGTTTTTATTTCTTAATTATATTTTACTTTTTATTCATTTGATGTATTTTGATAGATTCTTAAAAATAATTTATGAAAAATGCCTTCCATATTTATTTGATATTGATATTCTATTAAAATATGGCTATATCGTCTTCTTTTCCTGACTTATCATAAAAGAAAAATTGGTAATTACAATGTATGTGTGTACGTATATAAATATTTTTTCTACAGTGAGTAGCAGTGTATGGCATGACTCATTGATGTCCCCTGATGTGGCAAAATAACAAATATTCCATCCCTACCCATGAATATACTAGAAACCAGCTGTCAGATTGATGTCCACCATAGTGGACACTATGCACCAATGGACATGATGGACTGCTTTCCTCAAAGATTAGTGTTTTCATATCTTTTGATTTTCTTTGCAAAGTGGCTTTTATTGATTTATTCTTACAGTGCTTAATAGTGTAGCTGTCACAAAAACAACCAGATTGTCATATAACAGAATATTCTTTAAATTATCTAAATTTATCATCCCAGTATGAATTAAACACTAAGATTTTTAGGTTCTAATGACCAGAGCTTGAAAATAAATCACAAATAGATTTATGAAAAGATTCCTCAATAATTAATCAGGTGTGATTGCATCTCATGTTGGAATCAGAAGTTAGTAGAGTTGTTGTGAACCTACGTCTTCTTCTGTCATTTCCTCTGTACTTTAGATGTTTTTGTGTAAAAGGTGTTTTGCAAGGAGTCAGACAAGCTGGAACCGGCAAACCACGATGACAACACATATTACACCATCGAAAAAGAGCTCCTAATCAACACCTACACCTCTATTCCCAAGAAAAACAACAACTTGAATGGTTAAACTTTCATCAGAAGCAATGTAGAGACTGTCCTCATCCACAGTGGTTTCCTACTGGCACAAAGGCATCACATTCAATGATACTGTGATCGCCACAGACAAGCCTTTAAGACAGATAGATGAATGGATGAGAGGCTGAGAGTTTGTGTGTGGTGGTGGGGTGGTGTGAAACAATGAACTAGTGCTGGTTTGTAAATTCACGAAATAAAATTAAAGCAAGGGGAAAATGTATTTAATGTCCTCTGATTGTTGACTGATGATTGGTTCATGCTTTTACTAGTTTATTTCGAACGTGTCAGAAACACAAAAAAAACTAAACTAAAGCAACAAGCAAAAAAAACAAGCAGGTGGACAGCCCAACACATGCAAATAAAAGCAATAAAGACATGTAATTTCATTTCATGTTCGAAAAGGAAAAGAAGTCTAAATGTATTTATTCCCACTACTTCTATCTTCTATCCTGCTGCAACACAACTGATTCAAATAACTGCTTGTTGTCAAGTTCTGCACAAGCACATGGGTCATTAAGCCTCTTGATAAAACTCAGGTGTATTTCAGTATTTAGAAATGTAAAAGGACAGTGTCTTAAGAAGTCCACAGTTGGTGATCCCTACACCACTGCATTGGGAAAATCCCCCAATATATATATATATATATATATATATATGTGTGTGTGTGTGTGTGTGTGTGTATAGCGCATTTCTGGACACTCAAATATGCTTTACATCCAATTATTCATTCATACTTGTTGACTAATATATACTGTGCATCAAAGGGTTCATAATCCATGCATGATGATGTTAAATTCAGTCAACTATATATACTTTCATATCTTATCCAAAAACAAGACATGACATTGTGACGGTTTAGATTTTTGAGTTGAAAAAAACACTTCCTTCTGTCTAAAACATGTATTAATTGTGCTTTCATTAATGCAACAAAAGCCTTTTAGACATTCTTAACATATCCTTAGTTTAAAACTGGGTGTAGACATTTATTATGGGACAATTCTTGGTCACTGAAATGACTGCTGGGTAATAATATTCTGGGCAGAGCCCTGGGAGTCACATGATCACGTGTTTCAGTCACATGACCCGGGAGCGGAAGCGGAGTTTGCGCAAACATCAAGAGCGAGCAGAGCACTCTGCCCGGCAATAGCGGTGTGCTGTCGTCCATACATATTTCCCCTGTACCGTAAAAGCAGCTATAAGCTTCGTCTGTATTCCCATGTTTATTGACTGACCTTGATGACACACATGGCCGCGACTGGAGACCAGCAACCCCCTGGTAATGTAGTGACTCCCTGTGTTTTCTTTTAGCTGGTGCTTCTGAAACGGTTTTACCTCGTCGTGCGCAGTTTAGCTGGTTCTTTGGGTATTTTGAACAACTTTTTAAGCTACATTTTGTTGGGTAAAAATGTAAAAAGTTGCTGTGAAGACATAAGTAGTTACTGTATTTTTGCTCTGTCATGTAATAGGCAGCTGAGCCACAGTGGTAGGTTTCAACAAGTGTGTTTTCCCCAAACATCTCTTTAACTCTGATGACTATGTATGTTAGTGGGATTTTCCCTCTCCACTCCTCCATCATTCATCCTAGTTGTGACCATCTGGAAGATAATAACAGAAAAGGTTGTTTAGACTTTTCAGTTATCATATAGCAAAAATCGTATAAATTTCTGTTAGAGATACAGATATTACTCTTTTTTCCAGCTACTTATGTGACCTTGCAGAGATCTATTATTTCTATTAAAACAAACAATGCAAGATACCAAATTTTCCATTGTTTTAATTGCACATTTGATTTTTATTATTATTATTATTTGTCAAATCAAGTGTAATTAGAGCACATTTATGCAAGTAAAACTTGTTAAAATGTCAACAAGGAGTTGATTGAGTTTAGAAGTTAAAACAATTATTTGCAGTATTATTTTATGTTTGTGAGGTTAAACTTTTATGTATTTCAGGTTGTAATTACAGTATTAGATCATCTGTTGTTGTGATAGATGTGGTTGTGCAGCCAAGACTCGATCGTGTTTCAGAGATCAGAGTGTTTGTGATTACTTGCAGTTATTGGTCAAAAGAGGCCCATTAAATCTCACTGGTGGTAACACCCATCTAGCACATCATCTACATTCAGGCATCTGAGATCTTTCATGCATAATAATCACTTTGAATGCTTCATAAGCTTCTTACATGCATGGTTGAGTCTGGAATATATTTTTGAGAGCTTTTGATGTGGGATGGATAAGGGATGACTTTACACAGGCTATTTTTTCTCCTGTATTTTCAGGTATTATTGAATTGCCTGTGATAATAACTACTGTTGTAGCAACTGGAAGAGTTTAGTCTAAAGTAGCTTCACCAAGTTTTTTAGCTATTTTGATTTCCTGGTCTGTTTTATGGCGTTTTGTCACACACACAGATTAAGTTCTGGTTTATGAAGCATTGCATATAGTAGGTAAACAACTTTAAGTTACAGGGTCAGTTCATGCAAAGGTGAATACTTTTTTCCAGTCGTAATTTTTTCTTTTTATTTGATCTTATTAATTCATACACTCATTTATTTCTATATATTCGTTGCTATGTGACATGTCTTTCCATGAAGTTGCTGCAACCAAAGATCATGGGTTAGGGGATGTGAAGAATTTTCAATATGTTGAAATTCAACACACTGGAGTGTATTTCTGTAGAAAACAAAAATGAAAATTCAAACATAAACATGTTTTATTAATTCTACCATTTTTTTAAAGGAATGATATTGTTTATAAATTTAAAAAAATATATATTTTGTAATTTTCTGTTCAGCATCTTAGTCTCTCTCTATGGTGATGTCATGGCAACAGGAGGAAAACTCAAAACTTAAACACGCCAAATCAAAACTCTGTAACTACTAACTTCTGCAAAGAACTGATGTATCTCAGTTCATACAAAGTATCACCTCCTACCTACAGATAATCTAGGGAATGGTAATCAGCCATCACCTTTTTTGCATTAAACATATTTTGTAAGTAGAAGTTTTGGGCACTTACCCTGTGGGTGGCCTTTCGCTGTGTACAGCCAGACTAGATCTAAGCACTGATACAAAGTTGTTGACAGATTTCCAGTTTGGATAGATTGACAGGCAGCTACATCTGTGTTTCTGCCAGCGCTTCAATGGCGAGGGCGAACCAGAAGAGCCAGATATTTTCATAGATTTCTGCTGCTTGAGAGACTCTGTCTGCTTAGTGTCAAACCTGGTGGCACGGTCAATGGCCTGCACCCACTTTTGTTTGTCTGATAGCTATCTGCCGTGACGATCGACACACTACTCTGATTGAAGATATGGTAGAGGCTTATGCCTATTGTCTGCATGAAATGTTAAGTGGTTGGATTCTTTCAGCTGTTTGTCATTCCTCTCACCGCGGCACGCAACCCCATTATTGATACCAGTTCACAGCACCGGGCTCACTTGTGTCTGAGCTCATTAAAACACTGTCAATCTTAGACAACTGCACTCACACCAGGTGCTCATCTTGGTGTCATTTATTAGCAGATAACACTCCTCTCAGGGTAACAACAGGTGTTTAACACAAGAACTGATCCCTGTATAGATGGGTTTGGGTTATTGCTGGAAACCACATGTGGTTCTCTTAAATTCTCGGTTTGCAACTGATTTCCTCCAGCACCTCAGGCGCGTTAAACATGGCTTTACAAAGTTTAAATTGGCAGACTTGACACTAAGATTTCCCATAATCCACTTTGCTAAAGTAGCACTGAAACGAAGTCACTATTTCACCCTTTAAAACAAACATATGTTTCCTGTTTCTGTAGCAAACAACATCAGAGTACATGATTAACCCTTAAAAGCCCAGCAAATTTTGCTATTTTTGGTCCACCTGTTTTTGTTTTATGGGTGGGTTTTTTATGTAAAAATGAATTTTAAACTCACAGTCAACATACAGACATGATGTTTTCAGGACAGCCTCAGTTATCAGATTATGGGGCTAAAATGCTGTAAAATGAATGTATCAATAGATGTAGCACCATAAAGGCTAACCAAAAAACAAAACAGAATTTAATACTCACAGTAACACACACATAAAAAGTAACCCAGACTTTTCTCATCTGCAGATCATTCTCTCAAGTCTTGGCTTTCAGGAGAAAAAATATTGGCATTGAAACAAACACACAACAGGAACTATTTACATATTTACACTTTTTATTCCAGCTGTTTTTTTTTTGCTATTTACAGTTGTTTATGCTACTATTTACATACTATCCTCACCAAACCACCTCCAACCCAACTTATTTTTGCCGCCACCATGCATCAAACATCTTCTTGGCTTTATTCCAGCCATAGAGGACCATTATTTTAGTTCTTTTCAGACAGAACTTTCTGCTCACTTATTGATCTTTGGCTGCTCCTAATTGGATATTGCTGTCAATTAAAGCTATCTCATTGGTTGAAAGTTTGAGAGGAAACAGCTTCATCATAATTCCCAGGGCAAAATAGAGGTCCCTAAACAACATAGTAGTTATAGCAATCTTTTATTATTATGAAAATGTGATAAATAATGGTGTTCCTGTGGATTTACCATATGGAGTCTCTGAATGAACACTACATTTTGCGGCTGGATTATAAACCTCCTGGATGTGATATAAATACCTGGAAAACTTATGTAGAGTACCTAAAGGGTAAGCTATCCATCACAATTTACCCCCACAGAGTTACACACTAGCATTCCTGAGAAATTGTTGATGATATAAGCGATAGCACTCTGATCTAGCAGAGTTTTAAGGGTTAATCACATATAAATGATTTCAGTCTATATTACACAACATTGTCTTCTAAGGCTACATGCTTGTTTACAATTGTATCACAGATTGTTGTTTAGAAAACAATTTACAGAATTTCCTTTTCTATTTACTTCTCTGCATCCTCTTACAAACTAAATTACAGGAAAAGCTTATGAATACATGTCCATAGAGTTATGACATCTGGGCACTTTTCTATGCCATGTTCATGTATTGAACTTTGATCTTGTTGACTGTCAGTGCTGAGTAATGTTGAACACCCGTGGTAATTTCCATCAGCTTCACTTCTCTTTTACATTGGACAGCTCTGCAGAAACTCTGATGGTTTCCTTTGCTTACTCCTTGCATCTGAGTTGGGATTCATCTTGATTCAGCACTACCACCGATGTTACATGCATATTTTCGAGGATCCCCCTCTCGCTCCTGTGATCACATGCTCTGCAGTCACTTTATTTTGCCAATTTGTGGTTTATTACAAACCCTTCAGGCAATTTTCTGAAAGTAGAGCAAATAAAGAAACTGAATGACCTCGTTCTTTACTTTTCAAAGCAGCCTGGTCAGGCATGTTAAAACCATGTGATAAGTATTAGGAATAATCAGCCTACTTTGTGTTGCAAGGTTTTTCCTGTGGCGTGTGGTTAGTTGCTGTAGAGACTTGGCACATGAAACAGCCTCATTTTCAACCAGAAATTTTCTGACACCAATTAATCTTTCCAATTTTACCAGTGAAAAAAAGTTCTACCCTGTTCGAACTCTGTTGCTTTCTATGAGTTTATCTTCTCTAATGTCTGTGTCATTCTTGTGGATGATTTATTTTCTTTTTTGATTTATTCATGCTTTGATTGACACTTATTAGCCCGTGGCTGTTCTTACTTTCACACATTCGGTCAAACCAGATTTTTCTGAACTGTCTCACCACTGCCTCTTAAAGAGTTGCCACACTGATACAGAATCTCTAGGAAAACAGATTTCTCTCTTTCCGTATCACTGGTTCAACCACATTTCTACAGAGTAGAGATATTGTTTCCTCTTGAACTAATTTTTCTATATTTAAAGTGGAAACGTGTATGTTTTACTCCTTTTTAAATGTGACAATAATTTAGTCGTTCAGCCTTGTTTGGAGGAGTTGTTAAGAATATAAAATCCCATATGATATTGCATCTGTTCTGTGTTCTTGTTAGTTTGCAGCTGAAAGGGTTCAGCAGGGTTGAGTTCAGTGCCGGAGGGGAGAGAAGTGGAGCTTACCTCAGCCGTAGACAGTGAAGGTGTCAGATGGAGGTGAAAGCGATGAAAGCCGGAGGATGAATGTTGAGGCTCAGACGTGTGTGGTGCAAACAGGATTCTTCTGCCTGGATGTTCCTCATGACAAATTAGTATGAAATTTACTATTTATTGCAATTTTAGTGTCATAACAAAACGATGAGAAAACTCATAAATCAGAAGATGTATGTCGGTTCTGTCTTCTCTAAGCTGAGCAGGTGGATGCGTTCACTGCATCCACCAGTGAAACAGCGTTTAGTTGATTCTGGGATACGTCGGCCGACCTAGCTGGGGTTGATCTGCTGCATTCTCAGCAGAGATATTCTGCTGCTGAATGCACAGTCCCAGGGTGACTGACATTTATTTGCCTGGTTGTGTCTCTTCTTCTTTAGCAAGCCACGGGAAAACCATCAGCCTTTCTGTTCCTCTTTCTGTTCTGCTGTGCCACACTGCAGATTGAGAGAGATTCCTGAGAATAGATTCAGATTTTCACTTTTATTTTAAACTTTTTTTTACCAAACAAACTAACAAAACGTGTTTGTTTATGTTTTTAGGTTTTTGTCTGGTATATACTGTACTACAAAGCACCGTATTAGTACCTACTGCATGTACATTTCATAAGCATAAAGGAACAAGGGGAGGAACAAAAACCAAATGAAAGAAATCAAACAATCCTTATTTCTTTTTTCCAGCAGAGCAGGAAGACCTATCCCCCTTAGTGGCTCACTATGGCTCCACAAACAGCAGCGGCGAGCATGACCCCCAGAGTAACAGCCATGACAGCAACCATAACAACCACCGGTTTCCTACGACAACCACGGGTCAATGGGTCAGGGTCGACCAGGAAGAGGAGGACCTTCGCAGGAAGCTGAAATACTTCTTCATGAGCCCATGTGATAAATATCACGCCAAGGGCCGCAAGCCTTACAAGCTAATCCTGCAGCTGCTCAAGATCATTATTGTCACAGCTCAGGTAAGAGATAAAAGAAAAAATGGAGGCAGTGTGCGTTGAATGCAGCATTCTTGAATTACCTCAAATGAATTCAGACTGAAATCTATAATGACATTCTTTATCGCTTTGTTTATTTAACTGGGTCATTTCATGGTTCTCATCTTTCTGCTCTGGGTGATTTATGAGGTGCAGAAACACAGAGAAAACTTTGTGATTGTATGATAGATGGACCAAAAAATTACAGGCTGTTTCCTAAACACAAAGCCCGCTTTCTGTAAGAGTCGTACCTGCAACGTAACACCTCAGGGAAGAAAACATTAGAGAGGAAAGAATCTCACCAAACCACACATCTCCTCGGGTTAATGTGTCTTTACTATATTGAGAAAATAATTCCCATCCATAGTGACTTTTTCAAGTAGGTAATCTCGACTTCTATCCTTCTTTCTTTACTGTAGTTATTTTGTGTGTATTTCTGCCCTGCAGTGACAGTGAAGCTGTGTGGGTGTTTGACACACGTGTAAACCAGAAACTGTTTAATCAGAACGTTTTTGGGTTGTTGGTTTTTTTTTTCAACTCTTCCTTATTCTGATCTTTCTCTCTCTCTCCGCTTCAGTTAGTGCTGTTTGGCCTCAGTAACCAGGTGGTGGTGACATTCAAAGAGGAGAACACTATGACCTTCAAGCACCTTTTCCTCAAAGACTACGATGAATCTTCAGACGACTCTTTTTCTGTTTACACCCAGCAGGACGTCTACGATCACATTTTCTATGCAGTGGAGAAGGTAAGTCTTGAAAAAAGGTGTAAAATCTGCTTATATAGATGCAACTGTTTGTTAAGATTGCTTTTAAAAAATCACGTTTACCATAAAGGTTGGTCTTTGTTGTATTACAGCCTTAAAAAGAGTGTTTTCTTTGATCTTAGTACATCTTCACTGACTGGATTATTAGAATCTTATTGAACTGACACCATAAAGCTATGAATCAAAAATGTTGATCAATTTAAAAACAGAAATCTGTCATTTGCACATTTTGTCCAGACTACTTCTTTTAACTCGTCCTTACTCATGGAGAGGCCAAAGTGTGACTACTACATTTTCTGCAACAAGACAAAGAGAGATTGTCGAAAATGGTTTGCAGCCATATAGAGTAGGTTTGTGTCTACTGACCTAGTGAGGTCATGAACAGCCACAGAAGTTAAAATCTAAAATGAAAATAAAAAAACACATACTGTATTTTATATGTACTACTGTTTGACTTGAATGTTGAATTTTTCAACACGTTTCAAGGCAAATCCTAAATATAACATCGTACCAAAAATTTATTCAGCACCAATAAAAAAATGTGAGGCGTTTCAAAATCAGGACACTACCTGTACTTATCATATGTTTAACGCATCCACTAGTTTAGGTCTTTCAGAGCCAGTTTGTCAAAGATTGACATAATCTTGATACCAAGATGTAATTATAAATAAAGAAAATGAAAAATGGACTCCATTTTTCAAAATTCAACATGTTTGGACAGTGATCCTTATTATCATGATAGCTTAAAAACGATTGGGTAGCTTTAGCACCTGACTCCCCTAATCCAAGGATGGGCAAAGTTGGTCCTTGAGGGCCACAGTGCTGTAGATCAGTGGGTCAACATGCTTGGGCAGAAGTTGACAACAAGGCCAAATATATTGAAGCTTTAACAAGCTGTAGAGGAGAGCCAATTAATTTGTTTGAAACAGGTGTGTTGAAGCAGGGAAACATCTAAAACCTGCTAGGACCAGAGTCCCCTTCCCTGTTCTACTCAGTTGATTAACAAAAGAATTTGGGGTGTAAATCACAAGTTTGATCACTGTATGATATTATATTGGTTCAGTGGAGAATGATTCAACGTTTGTTGATGTCACAAATTCAGCTGCAGTACAAATTTTATTCAGTTCAATTCAGGAGCCAGCGATCGATATAAGACAATAACACATGCTGATTTAACACAATCACTTCTATTCATATCAAACATTAAAATGATTACATGATTACTGTTTACAGACGCAACATTTCCTCAATCATGTTACAGCTCTGATCAGAACTGAACTGTTTACATTGACCCTGAAGAAGTTATTCTAATAATGACCTGCGTTTATATGCATCGCATGTTTGAAAAGAATAAAGCATTTTGACATGCACTGAATTTTCTGACTCTCCAGAAAAAGCACTAGGAGAAGAAAAAAGTATTTCCAACGTAAACATCGCTGTATGTGTGTATTTATTGTCATGTGACTGATTTCAGTTTCTCCCTCCTTAATGATTTATGTTTTTTTTTAAATCTCAAGCAATGTATTTATTTCACATACCAACCAGTTCTGTTTTGGTCCAGCCATGTCTTCCACTACACCGGGGATCTAGAACTCTTTGGTCCTTCCTCACTGGATCCAGAGGAAAGTAAAGTGTAATTCTGCATCAACAGATGTATTGCTAATGATGCTGGCTTACCAATACACTTGATTCTTGTTCCAAGAAATGAGCAAACAACAAAAAATGTAACCTTAAAAGACATTTTTTAGAACAAACAGCATCTGCTGAAAATGACCAAGCTGAAGATAATAAAAAACAAAAAAAAACACAATGTCCGATCTGGGGGAAGCTGAACAGTCCAAACATACTTTAGAAGTGGATCAAGTCTCCAAACTCGGCTACTGTTGCAGGTTTTGTTGCAACTTGGGAGAGAGATTAAGGCCGTTCACGTATGGAGAACATAAAAGAATCATTCAATCTAATACTGGAAGATCTATTCTTGAACTTGAGTAAAATCAGAAACATTTCTCTCACCACAAAGATTGTCAAGGACAGGAACCTAAAATCAACAACATCTCAAGTCAAACTGATCAGCTCCAGCAGACTGAGTCATTTATGATGAGTCGAGCAATGTTGACGATATTGAGCAGATAGCGCCGTTGTGTAGATATGTGAACTCTGATGGTGCTCAGGTTTGGTATTTTCATGTGTCGTAACACTTTAAAAAGCAATGAAATGTGAACAGTCTTGTTTATTGTAAATGATCAAATAGGTTTAGTGGCTATAAACTATGTTTATTTGATGGGACATGTGGTAAAATGTTACAGACCCTTGCTCTAGTCATAACGTTTGTTTTTCTAAAACAAACTTTACTGTTTGAGATTAGATATCAAGGATCGTTTCTACCCAAATTTTGGAATATGTTTGTTCATGTACGCTGATGGATCAACAATTAGCATAACCCGTCCGTCTCGATTAGAAAGATGGATGGATTCTGGTTTATCGCTGATCATTGAATCAATGTATCGATCTATTGTTACACCCAGTAATCCAGAACAAAATCAATTAATCATTAACATTGTGAAGGAATTTAATTAGTCAAAGTTTTACTAATGTGTTTTGATACAAAGTGCTCTGCAAATCTTCATCTCACATTGTTTGTATCATCTGTTTGTGTCAAATGTCCAACAGATTATCCATGCGTACCATACAGATCATGGTTTTAACTGCAAACTACAGATGCAAAGCAAGAGAATGAGTAATAGCCACCTTTTTTGTTTTTTCTCAGTTATTCTTATCTCATCCTCTTCCCAGTACCTGGCCTTACCAGAGACCACAGTAGGACGCTACGCATACGTCTACGATGTCGGCGGGAATGGCAGCGCGCTCTCCCTCTGCCAGCAGTACTACAGGAAGGGACGGATTGACCCGGCCAACGATACGTTCAGCATAGACCCTCACATCACCACAAGTGTGTGAACTGCACTGTGAGGGGAACGTTGCCTTCTTGTGATTTAATAACACTAACAGTGCTGGAAAGCTGTCCTCAGCTCTGCATGGTGCTAATGTGTGAACCTTCCCTCAATGTGACAAGCTGTTGCTGCGAAATAACACTTCATATTTAATGACGTGAGCTCTAATTTAGAGCTAAAGTAAACATGACATGAAAAACAGTATCGGTTCTGCAGTCGGAGGCCAGATGTGGCTGTCTGAACACTCCTCAGGGTGACAGTTCCTGCCCTAGGAGCCACTACAAGCACTTATATCACCTCAAAGGAAACTGAGTAGGAGAAATGTTTGAAAATCCTCAGGCAGCTGTCAGAGAGGCAATATTCTCCAACCACACGCTACCAATGCTTTTTGTTGTAATCGATAAACGGCTTTAAACATTTACACTCCCAGCATTCCTGTTGCTTTATTCAACCTAGTGTTGAGATTATTAACACCTTAAACCCTGCGCTTAATCTTTAGGCGTCTGCTTGAAATAACCAATATTTGTATATATTTATATTTCTTGTCTATTTGAATACTTTTATCATAGTTAAGATGAGTAAATAAAAGTGAATAAATGAGGATGGCACATAGCACAAATGAAAAAGTTTCAGACTTGCCTAAAAAAAAAAACACTTTCAGGATGAATATGAATA
Source organism: Leptatherina wallacei (assembly GCA_028567055.1). Taxonomy (NCBI): domain Eukaryota; kingdom Metazoa; phylum Chordata; class Actinopteri; order Atheriniformes; family Atherinidae; genus Leptatherina; species Leptatherina wallacei. The sequence goes on along the minus strand of JAOXYM010000004.1, from coordinate 4,923,841 downwards.
TCCCATTGTAACTATGCAGCTGTAGGTCTAAAACTATCAAATCATAGTACAATATGAGAACATTATCTCTACAAAGATCAACTCTGATTAAGTGAAGCAGAACAAAAGTAAAGAGGTTTTAGTACAGACAGTTCAGGCAAGGTCTCCAAAATAGCCATTTTGGCCCAATTTGGCCCTTATTATCACATATTATTACAGCTGGATGTTGCAAGTATCCAAACATCGATATCATGCTTCTTAACATACAACACTAAACACACTTTGTGTCACAATGTGATTCAATAAAAATAACTGGATTACATTAAAGAGGTATACCTATCTCTGGCTATTGACATTTCAGACGTGTCTGACTTTATTGAACTGTTTTTATGTCAATTTCAAGTTTCATACTTGAGATATTGACTTCATGTTGACCTCATGGCTTTGTTTTTTTTTTTATCTAATATAATGCGTTCTCAGAAAAGACCTGATATATGGCTGGATTGTTGTAATCGTTCCTGCTGTATTACTGAATTGTTTTATTGAATGACTTCTTATGTGAACTACAACTGCAGTAAAAAGCAAAAAGTTACAAACAAGGACTCTAATTGTAATTTAAAGGGTATTCCTGCTATGTTGAATAGCTGTTTTTGCTGCTGAGAATTTATCAGCAGTCATCACGTGACAGAAATGCTTAAGATTATGAAAATAAAAGAAACAGGCAGTGAAAATACTTCATGCATTGTTGACCGAGTTGCAGATGTTAATACATGCACCAACATACTGTCTGCACATACTCGATGGATTAAGAAGATATCATAAATTAACTATTCTGTGTATTGATTAATATTTTATCCACATTGGATTTAATTATGTTTTTGTTTTATTTGTTAAATCTTAAGATAATGTCTGTAAATGATCAGTGGGGGAAGAATGAAGTTCATGTAATCTTGTTTATGAACCACATGCAAGAATCCAGTCAAAGAAGGTATTGCAGGCCTCAGAGTTTCTTACTTCCTCATATCATTGTGTTTAAATCAGACTTTAAACAACCTTGGAGGAAGTGACATCAATAGTGGAAACTACATAATTGAAAAGTCTTTCTTTACTTCATTTCATCATGGGTCCCTTTTACATTTGACAACATTCTCTATTTTATATGTTTTACTCACTTTATGCAGAGAAGATTAAATGAAAATGACCTAATTATGAACATATTTATGACAATTTACTGTTTCTTCTTCCCTGTCTTTAGACTGCATCGGCATCAATCCTCTGTCAGTCCCCCCAGCTCAGCTCACTAACAGCTACAAGAACTTTACCCTCAAGTTCCACAAGTAAGTTTTCATTTTTCTCCTCGTTTGGCCACTGATTATCTCTGCAGAACTGTATCTGATGATGACATTCAACAAGTCACTTATCTTTCCTGCACACACACACACAGACACATTCAAACATACAAGAACACTGACTCAGCAGGTGTTAGTACAAAAACACTGACAGAGGTCATGCATGGTTTTTCATCCTGCCCTGAGTGTCTTCCTGCTAACTTAAAGATTTGACTGGGTTGTTTTTGTCTTTCTTTTGTCAAGGTTGATAAATGTTACCATAGAGTTCCAGCTGAAAGCGATCAATATACAGACTATCATCAACAACGAAATTCCTGACTGCTACACATTTTACATCACAGTAAGTTCAACATTTAAAGATGAATGAATGAATTATGTTTTTTTATTTCGAACAAAAAACTAAATAAAATTTAAAGAAAAAAAAAGAATTTCAAAGAAAATAATGATAACATTTCATTGTCAACTCACAAAAGTAAACAAGTCCGAAAAAGGAGTGGGAAGAAGTTTGCAGTTTTTTGAATCCCCACCCCTTCCGACTCATAATAATTTCTCTATCTAATTACTATACAATATCCATAATTATCCAAAATCATTATATATATATATATATATATATATATATATATATA
>JAOXYM010000004.1:4898711-4914735 GCA_028567055.1 Leptatherina wallacei | reverse complement strand
TAATGTTTGTATGTAAAGCACCTTGAATTGTCCTGTACATGAAATGTGCTATACAAATAAACTTGCCTTGCCTTAAGGGAGCTGCCAAACTTAGCTTTCTATTAACCCCTTAAAATTCTGACATTCATTACTGAAATAGGTTTTATGGATAAAAGACTATTTAACCAACTATTTAACTGGGCTGCTTTTACTGGACCATTGCTGATGTAACAAGACTGTTTTTGTTGCAGTATGATCTGTTACTGGAGTACAGTATGGCTTCAAAGATAAATTGCATTTGTGACAGGTTCGGAAATAAGTGTTTACTGAATGTACAGTTCTGATTGCAGCCTGGAACGGTATGCATCATTAAGATCTCAAGAATCTTCGCTCTCCAGTGATGTATAACACATGTAGATACTTGGAAGGGAGACGGTAAAATACATATTTGTTTGTCATGTCCCACTCATGGACGTCTGGTACCAACAACTTAAATCTGGAATTGTTTTGGGGTTTTTTTTCATGGACACCCACAGAAAGTAAATAAATGAAACTGTAGAGGTAAACCACAGAAATAGCAGAACTTCTGATCTGGTGCATTACCTGAAGTCTTCTCTTTTAACAATGGGATAGTTAGCGCTAGCTGTCACATGTGCTTCAGCTCATCTCCTTTTCTTCACAGTTCCGGTCTCTGTCCATGGTGTCGGAGTGCCTTTTCTCCCTAATAAACGGGGACGACATGTTCGTGACGTTTGCTGAAATGCAGGAGAGCAGCACTCTGGTGTGGCTGTTCAGCCAAGTTTACCTGTACACCTTCATCTCTCTCTTCATCTACATGGTCCTGTCTCTATTCATCGCTCTCATCACGGGCGCTTACGAGACCATCAAACATCAAACTCAGGAACCGTTCCACATCACAGACTTGCACGCCTTCATAGCAGAGTGTACAGATGCACCAAACTCTGGGAAGTTCAGAGGCCTGGAGACGTCACCCTGCTCCTTTTTCTGCTGCTGTGACAGGTGAGTACATCTCTCCTTACCCCCCTTTGAAAAGGTCTCCACTTTTTAACAAACTGGTCAAATAAAAGTTAGCAGATACTATTTAAACAAGACAATGGTCGCCATGACAGCTTCATGTTTACATCAGGAAAAGGAAACTAATATTTTCTTTAAAAAAAAAAGAGAAGAAGAAAAAGTTAGAAAACTGTTGTTTTTTGTTGGCTCATGATGTATTAGTTTAAAAAAAAAGCACTTTCAAAATGAGGTAAAACAACTGCAGTCAGATGCTGAAACCTTTTGTGCAAAAACACATCAAACATCTTTAATACAAAGTTTGCTTCTAGCTCAATTATTAAAACATTTTTGATGAAGAAATTCAGCTACATTGTTTCTGCTGTATCATCTAAATACAAGCAAGGTGTTTTAGTGTGTTTAGACAGTTTAGTGAAGATCAGGTTTGAGAAATATAATGTTTGTATCCTTTCCTGATTTGTTTTAACAATATCTCTTTAGTATATTTCTGTAAATTCCATCATCATTAGATAAGAATACATAATGTAAGATCCAATATCATGGCTGAAAATATCTGCTTTAACGTCCTTTCTTTGGCTCCCCTCAGAACAACAACATATGAAGACGTCCTGCTGGTGAATTAATGTTGACCTCAGCCATGGAAGGGGCCTCATAGCCCCCCCTGCTGACCAATGGGATACACTGCAGTCTCTGGATTCCCAGCATCTGTATAAACATTGTGTATCTGGTTCAAACTTTATACTGAAGGGGGAGTTGCCATCAGCTGGTTCTTCTCTCAGCTCTCATTTTTCCAGAAAAGGGCTGGACCTTTGCTCTATTTGAATAGGACTAAACATTACAGATGACTACTGCACAAACATTTCTGTTGTTTTTTTATTGTTTATAGAAAAAAAAACAGTATTGAAAATACAGTTTATCTTCTTCTGTGTTTATTGTTGCACATGTTCTGTTGGTAAAAGACCATCTGTTGGTGCTAACTGTTTTTTATGTTCTTCTCTTTTTTTTTCCTTTTATAGTATTTTAAATTAACACAATTTTCTTATAACAATTTTATTTCTAGACATTTGACTTAAAGATCATGTTGGGACATTTAACTGAAGGAGACAAAGAAACATCCACATTTAATCAGAAAACTGCATACAGAAGTTTCTGAGTTGTTTCCTCTGTTGCAATAAACCAAGAGATGTGATTTGTTGCATTTATCTTACTAATAACCAGTAAAGGGATGCACTCACTAATGAGGCACTCGGCATTGCCTGTGGTTTGCTAAAGGATGAAACTCTCGTAAAGACCCATGTGTCTGTTTCTGTAATGATGCCAAACTATCCTCAAGTAGCAAAGACATCCTTTGTATGGAATTTAACATGTCAGTCCTCTCCATTTGATGCCCATTTACAAATTGTATCTGACTTGTTTTACTTTTAAAAAACCTCCAGAATATCCAGGTTTAGGGTCAACTGCAAAAACACAAAATAATGACAGTGGAAACATTATAATGTCCTGTCTTTGTGACTCATAGTTATTATTTTTATTGTTGTCTTTTCTTTGACATCTGTCCTTTTGGAAGCATGATTAAGTTAGCTGTCATTCTTTTTTTTACCGCATAAAACGCACAATAGATCAATTAATCTCACAGTCTGGTTTTCACAGACTGTTTGTCCAAGAAAGAGTGCGTTAATTAAGTGTAAGACGACAGAAGTGTTTTCTTCTCGTTTTCTGTCCGACAGACCAGCAACATCACATTTTTTTAAACTAAATGTGCTGGTGGACAATGGGTTTAAATGTGCCAAATATATCTGTTTTTAAATGGTATGATGTGTGTATTATCTTGTATTACCAAGATGTATTTTTTCTTTAGTTTTAAAAGTGTTTGTACGGATTAACTGCACTTGTACGGTACTTGAGAGATGCAAACTGTGAGTTGCTGTGTAGTCATCTGTTTGATGTCATATATGATATATTCAAACTTCTGATGAAAGTTTCCTGTATTATCTTGGATTTTAAAACATCAGTTTATGATTTTGTGTGCCGATCTGATCTTCAGTCACTCAAAGTCTGGTGTAGTTCCACTAAGATGTCAGTAGAGGTAGAAAGTAGTCCTTGTGTTTGAATAATGGTCCATGCAACAGTGCACATAAGGCACAATAACTTTGTTTAACCACTTTGTTTCCAGGTAGAAATGGTACACTGGGGACTTGAGATTACATGTGATTCTGACTTGAAAGCCTTGCATGTTTCTCCTGAGGCATAGCAGCGTAGAGCTTTCAGACTGCTTTACGGTTCTGCATCCTCTTTTTCAGAGCATTCTTGATATGATTAGCTCATTTCCTGGTTACTTAGCTTTCTAAGCAGAGCAGCTGAGGTAGCACATCTTTGCTTTCCACCCACTTAACTTAATATCATACATTATGCAGGCCTCTACTGCTATGACCGTGCCTTATGTTAGCGTGTGAAACAGAAGGAAATTATCATAATTTAATGGATCCCATAAACATGGCTTATTTATCTTCCTGGAGTGGAGTCTGCTCTACACACTGTTTATTTTTCTTTCTGTTTCCAACATGATACGAGTACAATACTGCTTTATCTGATGACTTTTAAAAGCCCAAAGATAAAGTCTGATTTCAGAAGCTGTTCTCTCTGTGTACTGTTGTCAGGTGTGGTCCTTTGTTAATACCAGTTTGATCTAAGCTTCAATTGAAAAGGGCTCCACTTGCTCGATTGTGACTCGCTGTTTGAACTTCAAGGCCTTCATGTCAACAGCATGTCAGATCAAAAGTACCTTTCTTTTTCCAGTTAAATATATCCCAAAACACTCAATCAGCAGGCACCTGAATGTGGTGTGTGTTTTTATCTGTGTGTGGGCTTAAAGAGCATATTTGTGCCTCAGTCCAGTGTGTGTAGCTGTCTTCAGCATGACCTATTTTGACAGATTGATTGCCTGCAGATCACACGAAATAAACAGATTTAAAAGGAGGAAGCCTGTGTATAAAAGCCATTTGAATTATTAGTCCATCCTAATTCTCTTAAGGATTTTTTACCACAGCCCAACGCTGAGCCACACCCTTGTGTAACAACATTATGAAGCAATCTGAAATTGACAGGCAGGATGTGTGGAGATTTAGTAGCTTGTTATTGTCTAGAAAGTCGAATGTAAAAGGGAGCCAAAAGTAATTTACCTCTGCAGGATTTAAGAACCGTCTCCTCCAGGTATGAATTTGGGTTTTAGATCCAAATGTAAATTTAATATCAACTAAACTATTTTCAAATTACTGAAATGCTAAGAGAAATGTCTCTTCAGTCTTCCAACTTACTGAACGAGTTTAGAGATTAAACTTTAGGGAGTTTGGATCTTCTCTCTTCCTTCTCCTGGTGCAGTGCCTCTTTCCAACTGGAAAGGCTGACAAATCCACTGCCAGAGTTCGGTTAAAGCAGTGCTGCAGAAACAGAAAAATATGTGCACTGATGGGTCTTTGGCAGATGAATTCTGGGAAGCCTTAACTTTGATTTCCTTTTGCTCATTGCTTTCTCTGTCGAATGTCTCCATTCTTTCCTCTCGTCTGTGGGCTTTATTGGAGAAAACAACAGTTGATGTCAGATGTCTTTACCCATTGACTCTAACTCTCTCTGGGAGTTGCAGTAGTCTTTGTGTGCCTCGTTCTTTTCACTGTTTTCTATGATGAACCCTGCAGCTGCATCTCAGAGAAGCAACATTCAAAAAAGGCATTCATTTAACATCTATTGTACCCTTGTACCATTAGTGTGGAGACAGTATTAAACTGCAAGTACAGGATATTAATAATGTACACCTCCTATAAGCTTTCACAGGTTATCAACTTTGTAAATCTGAGAGAATAAATCTTATACAGAAGGAAAGGCTGATAATTTATTATTTAGTTGGTGCAGATTTATAAAGAAAATACATTTGTGGGATGAGCAGCAGAGTTTGGTATGTGGGTTGTGCCCATGAAAAACATGCATATCTTCTCTGCCAATGGCAAAGAGCTTATTGTGCTACAGATTCTTGATTGGTGTTTATTGGATTGGATGTAAGAAACAAGACATATTGACAATAAAACAATTTCTTAATATAACAAACAGGAGCCTCAGTAGCATGTGGAGGAACCATACACAGCCACAACAGCCTGGTACCTCCTCTTCATGCTGGTCACCAGCTTAGTCACACACTGCTGTGGGATGGCATCTGGTTCTTCAACCAGCATTTGTCACAAGTCAGCCAGTATGGTTGCGTTGGTCACTCTGGCACCAACAGCAGCCCAAGCTGATCACACAAATGTTCATGGGGCATGAGGTCAGGACTGCAGGCAGGACATTACATCCTCTCCATTCCCAAATTTTGGAGGTAGTCTCTGATAGATCCAGCTCTGTGAGGGTTAGCATTGTCATCTTATAGATTGGAGTTCAGTCCCAGACTGTGCCGATATGGGATTACCATTAGTTGCAGAATCTCATCTCCATATCTCATTGAGATTATCTCCAATGATAAGCCTTGTTTTTCCAGTGAAGGTGAGGCCGCTCCATATCATCACACTGCTTCCACTAAAAGCTGTTACCCAATCACATATTGTGGTTAATCAGGGACCTGATTAGCAGCACCTGGGGAAAGAAGAAGCTCAAAACAAGAGTCACCAGCAGAATAAGCTGCTGCAGAGAAGATTTAGTTTTTTCTTATGGTCACAGCTCACTATTCAACTCTGCTGCTCATTCCACAAATTTATTTTCCTTACAAATGTGGCACCATTTAAAAAATAAATTACCAGGCTTTCCAACGATATAAGATTTATTTAAAAAACTTTTTTTTGTTGGAGCGCTTCCTGGATTTACCAGATCTTATCCAAAGTAGTCTTTGGATAGGGTATTAAAGACTTAATATCACAAAGACTGTAGTCTAGTCCTAGTCATAGTGAATAATAATTAATATTTGTCACTATGACAATAGAAAAAAAAGGTATTTTAGTTACTTTTAAAGGAAAGTACTTTGGAGTCTTTGTTATTATCATTTAATTTATTTTTGCTGCTCTAAGATAAGGTGTATCTTAGAGCTTCATTTGGCTTATGTTTATGTGTTTTCCATGTTTATTTTTTCAAATTTACAAGTATTCCTATCTAGCAAACAATTAAACCTATTTGGTAAAAAAAAAAAAGATCAATAAATAAATAAAGATCTAAAGACTAAAAAATGAAGTTTTGATCAATAAATAAATTCAAAAAATTAATGCGTCCTCTATGGTGGGAGCCCCTGTGTGGGTGGAACACCCCATTCACGCCGCAGGGGAGCTCGAGTTTGGGCTCATGCTGACGTCACTGCTACTTTGCATAACCACCAGTCCAGCGGCTTTGATTGGGCCGCTCGTGGGACTTAATCTGCATCTTCGCGTTTCTTTTTTTTTCTTTTTAAATGTTCTGTGCACCACGCTTCGCCCTTGTTCTGCAGCTGGACGCTTCGTCATTCTCTCCCCCTCCACATACCCCCCTCCTCCCCCAGTCCGGGTCCATCCTTCAAGAAGGAGAGCAGCCTGCCGCCGTTTAAACGTGGAGGGAAGGGCACGCGGAGGGACGCTCGCTGCCTCTATTGTTTATTCGGGTGAAATTTACGGCTTCGTCGACATATTTTAGTGCACCTTAGCTCGCTGCCGGACGGGAAGAGGAGGAGCTGCTTATATCTCCACGAGTCTTCACGGAGTGGAGTCGACGGTGAAGAGGTAACGGCCAGTTTACTACGTTGTATGGTTTCTACCGCGAGCTGCCATACCGCCTCCTTGTTACTGCCTTTCTTATGACAAAGTAGCCAGAAAATACTGTTGTATTCAGAGAGGCTCCCATTGCTTTTTGTTTCCTTTTTAAATGGCGTATGTTTGAACGCCAGACATATTCTTTGTAGTTAGGGGGAGCGGTTTGTAGCTTGACATGATATCATGGATGTTTTAGTTGGACCCGGACGGACAGCGGGCTTCAGCTCCTCCTGCTCCCTGAGACACATCTGATTGTGTCTGGTGGTACCAGACTCAGTTGGCGCAGCTGTGAGCGGTATCGGCTTTTATTGGCGACTTTCATGTGCTGCTCCCCCGGCTTACATCTTTATTGTTCTGGGAGGCTAAACTGGGCCTTTTTTGCTCAGTTCGGTGTGTCTGTTTCCATTCACAAATGGTGTAGTTGGAACTACACTTGAGGCCTGAAAAACACACCATTAATGATTCCTGGAGGCTGGAACCACCAGGAGGTCTCTACAAGGTCCCAATCCGACTTGCGGTATTGGACATGTGCTTTGGATGGGCAGCTAGCGTTTATATATATATATATATATATATATATATATATATATATATATAAAGCATCTTACTAGGCTTCATTAGTAGGGATGCAAAGATCTTTTTGTTTGTGTATCTGACTATAAAATGCAGACTAGATCTCAGTGATGGAGAGATGCAGTCAATCATCCTGGTTTTGGCTCAGATTTGTCATTACATAATCCCTATGCTTTGGACTTGGCTGGGTGTGGTTGGCAGGGTTTGGCTCCAGAGCAGCAACTCCCTGTTGTAGGATAAGTATTTGACATGTTGACCCCAATGACTGTATAATAAAAGGTTGACCCTCAGAGGGGCGTGTGGTTCTTATCCCAAAACCCTCCTCATCACCAAAGTGTGAACGGCACATGTCTCACACCCATGTCATGCATGTTCCCGTTTTATGGATAAGCTTAGAAGGCTGCAAGTTTGCATGTGTCAAATGTTATCTCATAAAATCCTTTTTTAAAAAAACAAACAGCATTTACTATATAAAGATAATTCAAATATACAAGATATCCACTTTTTATTATTATTATTATGCTATGGCTTTATTTATATTTGGAGTTATTTTTTCTTTTTAAAGAAGCAACATTTAGGTACTCCTATATAAAATGGGAACTTGAAATCCCATCCAGTTTCCAGCATGATCCAATAACCTGTCAGCTGTGTTTTTTTTTTTTTTTTTTTTTTTTTTTTTTTTTTTTTGTAATGCTGCTTAACTTTTCCTCTCAGGGCCTCCTAATCAGTAATCCTCATAAAATGAAGACATTTTAAAAGTGTTTTCTTCTTCTTTTTTTTTTAACCTCCTGAATAGATTGTAAATAGAATTTGCAATATAAATGTAATGGGTTGTAGTTTTGATCTCCTTGAGCAAGAGCGGATTGTATTTGGCTTAGGTGTTATTGGATGCTCATATCCTTGCCAGACTGGGCCTTTGTACTGGGATGCAGCTGTTTTTTGTTTTTTAATGCGGCACAGTAACTTTTTTTTCCCTGTCAGCACCTCCGTTTCCTTTTCCTCTCCCTAACATCACAACCAGAGGAGCAGAAATAGTTGTTTTGGTTTCAGTTCATCCTTTAGACCAGGGGTGTCCAAACTCGGTCCTCGAGGGCCGCTGTCCTGCATGTTTTCAACATGTTCCTGCTTTAACACACCTGAATCAAATTAAATGGATCCAGCAGCCTATTAAGTTCTGCACAATGATTAAATAATTTGAGTCAGGTGTGTGGGAGCAGAGATACATGGAAAACCTGCAGGATTCTGGCCCTCGGGGACCGGAGCTGGACACCCCTGCTCTAGACAGAAGAAGTTAAAAGTATTGGGTATGTTTTTTTGTTTTAGCTTTTTTGTTATTGTAGCTGTTTCAAACATCACTTGTATATGATTTCATAGATTTTTAGATTCAAGATGCTTTATTTATCCCGAGGGAAATTGCTGTACAACAGTTACAGTAAAAATGTGCAGGACGTAGTAGGACGTAAATTATGTTTAACTAATCACAAGATGTGCTGTCTCTATGTGCGGGTTGAGTGCTTTGCCTCAAGTTTAAAATCATCATCATAATGTTATGTCATTGTGTCCTGATTAAACCATTGACTGTATAAGAAATGGACAAACCTTAAAACCACGTGACCCATAGGTTTCTGAAGAGCTGAAAAGAAGCCCATTGGGAAGTTCCCACTGTTGCAATCTTGGCCCCGTTACGAGTCTCGTGACTGCCGGAAAACCTAAAAATGGGCAGCGAGGAGGCGCTGGGGGGGGGAGCATGGGGACGGATGATTGACACCCTTCAAACTCTGAGCTATGAGATAAAAAAAGCTAACCCAGAGCTAATGGGAGCTAACCAGCTAACGGAAGTAGGCAGGCTTAAGCTAAGGCGCGCTGTTAGCCAGCTAAAAACTGAGGGTGTGCTACTCTGTGCCTCGTTTTGCCAGATATCTGCCGCCTGTCAATCAGAAGGACACGCCCCTAATTATGAAGAATTTTAAGATTAAATAACATCTAAACAGATAAGGTAGAATTTTTTTTTTACAGTTGTCACGAAGGTAAACTTGACTTATTTAACCTAAAATGGTTTTTTGAACCAGGCTGTAAACATGTTTATTTCTGCTGTGAAGTCAGCCTTTTTAACATGGGAGTCTATGGAGATTTGCTCTGTTTTGCAGCCAGCACCTAGCAGGAGAGGGGGGAACTGCAATTTTTGGCACTTCCGCATAAACTTCACGTTTTAAGCCCGAGGTAGCCCCTTGGAGTTAACCCAGATTAAGTGACATTTTGTGGCCATCTAATGACTTTTAATTCAGCATGCATCCCTCCGTTCACAAAGAAGTTGTATTGAGCTGTGTCTTTTTAAAATCCCTTTCATCCCACACTTAGGGGAAAAAAGGGAAGTTACTTTGGACTGGTAGGATATTAAGATATAATTCAAGTTTAATTCTTTTGTTCATATAGGCTGTTGGATCCATTTAATTTGAATCGGGTGAGTTGAAGCAGGGACAGATTGAAAACCTGCAGGACAGCGGCCCTCGAGGACCGACTTTTGACACCCCTGATACACTATTCACAAAGTTGGAGATATTCAACTTCAAGTGAAATTGACCAGAAAATGTAAAAAGATTCATACTACACTGATATTGAATGTAGAACATTTAAGTCAAATCATGTAATGGTTATTCCTTAATTTCAGAAAAACTAACAGTAGTGGGCATAACTCTCTCAATAACTTGTCAGGTGTTAAGTGTTGTCTTGGTCTGACAATGTCTAAATATTAACAGTAGTGTTTTTATTTATTTATTTTTAATGCAAGTTGCCATTAAACCAGAACTTTTAGTGGTGAATTTGTGGTCCAGACACATGGTTCACTCAAAATAAGTTTGATGAAGGTTACACTGGATTTTATGTTCATTCTGACTAGGGGTGCACCGGCTGATCAGCCCAGATCATTTAAATTTGGGTGATCGGCGATGGACTGATACTTACTTGTGAAATCAACAGTTTTTATGCAGTAAAAGAGTGCAAAGACTCGCAATTTGCAATTCATGCAAGACCACAATAAGTCGGGGTGGGGCCGCAGACAAAATGTTCAATGCAACAAACCTCATTCACCATTTTTAAAAAACACCCCAAAGCTGAGTATGCAGCATTTGAAGTTAGCAATCAAGCTAAGGCTAAAGCTAGTTGAAGGAAAGAGCCTGTCAATGGCTCACTGTTTGCTCTTATGAGCATCCTCCAGTTGTGAAAACAACTTATCTGTGGCATATTGATTATCAGAGGACCATTGGCTTGAAAATATCACACAAGCTGCACTTTATTTTTTGTCGAATGCTTGGCTTTTAGGAGCGTTTGTCCTGTAAACTGCAGGTTATTTTTAGATTGTTTTAACATTTGAATAGCCACAAAGCTGCTGAATTTAGGCTTTTTTTCTTTTTGCCCTACAAAGAAACCTAAAACTCAGGACACTTGGTGGTTTAAGTTGTTTTGTTAGTTTGTCCTGTAGATTATTTTATTAACTACCTCAAACCTTGCGGTATTGTGAAAGCAAAATATTGCTGTGCACTTTATTTTTGGTAAGCAGCTCAAAACGGGTCTGAAATGTGACCTGTTGTGCAAGTTTTGTTTTCAAAATGTGAAAAATGAAAGACTATAGGAACTGATATGATTTTATAGTTTGGACAGCAATGCTCTAAACTTTTTATTTATATTTGAGAACACTACCTCATGTACAGTTAAAACTAGTTTGAATTGTTTCCCATTGTTTCAACTGTTTTTCAATAAAATAAAATTGGGACGTTGAAGCTGAATGCTGTCAGTTATTTAAAAAAACATTAAAAAAAATCTGTATAGACAGAAATCAGAATTGGCAGTTCAAGCTTTTTGAAGATTGATAATCATCCAGAAAACTGCACTTGGTGCACCCCTCCTGATTCTGACATTGCAAAAAGCCAAATATTCCTAACTCTTTGTAGCCAATGTAAATGTCTTCGGGACTGTTTTATAAGTTCTATGCAGCTGAATAGAGAATGCAAGCCATGCACTCTGTAAAACATTTGCATGTGCTTGAAAGTTTGCCAGCTACACCCTGGAACCAGTGTCGTTTTCAGTCTCACCTGTGAAAATTGGACCGAAACTCTTGCCCATCCACCTGGATGTATTGGGAAAGATGTTAAGGGTGTAACTATATTTCCTCGCTTGCTTTCAAAGTTGTTGTTGTTTTTTTTCTGTTTTTTTTTTCTTCAACATTGGTTGTTAAACTGTAGGATTCAGATATGGTGCAGAGCTGTAACTCACTGTAGTTTGGAAGCTTCCCATTAGGATAAAGTGGTGGATGCTGGCGCTGCGTTTTTTTTAGGCACTTGTCTGTCTGAGACAGACGCTGGCCTCAGTGCACTGTAATTATTGAAAAAGTAATTCAGCACCGAAGTCTGTTCATTGATTCATTTTTAGTTTTCTTGAATGTCATCCCAGAAGCATTTTACTGTGCCTTGCTTTGGATTATGGCAAATAATTTCTTTTCCACCTGCAGCTTCCATCTCTGCTGAATCTTTGCCATGTATTTCAACATGTTTTTTCACTGACCCATGTCTGTCTGAGGTGAATCGCAATGTGCAGACCACAAGGGTCTGAGCTTGTTTTGGACATGCTGCAAATTTCCTGTTATCCTTTTGCCTCTTTTTACACACGAGAAGTCAGGTTTGTGTACTCAGTAATTGGTTTGTATGTCAGTGAGGCATGCTTATGAGTTGTGGAATTGCTGTCCATCTGGCCTCCGCTCACCCTGCCCAGTCAGAGGCATGGTAACTGATCTGGCCCAGAGGATGTTCAGCATTATATTGATTATCTGCCTGCTTGCTTATTGCCTGTTGGCTTGCACACTGGAGAGAGACCATTGGCTGTGGTTAATATGGCAAAACTGATGTTTGCTCGGGCTTCTTTACAGCCGACCGTCCTCTAGACTCAAACCAACGTAAAGACTTTTAAAAATGAGGAAAACATTGTATAGTATTTAATTTATAGTCCATATTTCTGCATTTCACTATTCAATGTGTTTTGTGTGCCAGAAGTCTTTTGGGGCAAGTTACTCGTGCCAGCTGCTCCTCCATCCTTTTTGTACCAGTTAATCCCCTCATCACCCACCCCCACTCCTCTCAGCACCATGCTTGGGAGGAGTTGCAGAGTGCAGACAATAGGGCTGTCTACCCACACTCTCTTTGAATACTTGCTTTATGTTAACTCAGTTGACCAGATTTGATTTTTAAAACGCACAAAAAATGCTTACTGGTATATTTACTTTTTAGTCTCACCAGCAGGGTGTGTTCATTGATTTTTGAAAACCCTGCCGGGTTTAGAACTGATTGTCAGTAGCCTGGTTTCCATGTCGATTTGACAGCCACTCCCTTAATGGTATACTGACATAAGTCTATTTAAGTTGTAGCCTCACTCAACCACCTGCTTCTAATGGCTTTATGGGGAAGCTCGCGTTCACTTAACACATGTCCTGTATATATTTGATTAGAATACATGACATGTTTTTATGTCCATTGATGGTATTTACACAATGCTTAGTAACACTTTAAGCAATTTAGACCAAATAATGTTCTTTTTAAAATGCAAAGTAGTAGAGTAACTTTATTATAGTTGGCTGGTTGCAGTGATGAAAACCCGGAGCTGACATTTTTTACATCTGTTTTAAAGATTTAATCAGCACCAGGCTGACTTGACTTTTTTAAAATTGACTACAAACACTTGCTGCCAATGCTGCTATCTACACTTGTTGTTATTTATTATTATTGTTGTTTTTATGCATGAATACATACTGCATGATATTCTAAAAGTGCACAATTAATTTCAAAGATGCTTGTCATTAGAGAGCTGACCTTTTTTTTTATTTTTTTTTTATCTGTGGTATTCTCTAGTTGTGAAGATGCAGAGGAAAAGTGTCCATTTTATTGTTTTACAATCTGCCTTTTTATATTAAATTCCATGAATGCATCATCGGCTATTGGATGTTGACTGGAGAAGTTGGGTTCTTTTTTTTTTCTGCATTTGGTGTCATGACTTTTATATTTAATAACAACTGCACTGTGTGTTAAAACGTGTAGTTTATCTCACGCAATACTTTTTATCCAATTTAATGGTGACACTGAGGAGGTTTGCATGATATCAGGAAAATGTGCGATATACGATAACACTGAAAGTTGTGGTAGTGATATTATTTACGATCAAATTCAATGCCACTTTTTCTTCCATCCACAAAACTCTTATGGCGTCTGTTGAATTTTATAGCTTTTGCTTTGTCATTAGTGCCGTTTTTGGCTAATGCTAGATTTTTAGGAACTATTAGTATAGCTCCTTGTTGTATTGTAGGTGGCTGTGGTGATTTTGGCATGTTTCCCCTATAGTTGGCACATATTTGGCATTCCAATGTTGTTCTTTTTAGCCATGAGTTCTGCATCTACATCTTTGTCACTACAATCATCATCATCACAGCACTCAATCCATGTGCTCTATTGATGCAGCCATTACAATCTATATAGTAAGAGGCATCCTGGATAGTAAGAGTCCATTTTATTCGCTATTGATAGACGCAGCGTTTGGAACAATGCCACATCACTTCCATGAAATATGCAAATATAGGGACTATTTTTTTGCAGTTTATGCAGTTGTTGCATATCGCAAACTGGCCAATGAAGATTATGTCTGTCTCTGTCTCTAAACAAACTGTCTTTCTCTCTATTAAAACACATGTTTTAATTTGGGAAGAACAGCTGCATCTTAACTAAATTCACACAGGATTGGTGTTTTTTTTGTAAGATATTGGTTTTCAACAAAGATGGAATGCATCTCCATAAATCTATCCTCCCTCAGTGTCCCACACAGTGTCAAATTGGGATACACATTTATTTCCTTGCCAGTATTTTATTCCTGATGAGGAACATATCTGGTCATTTCTAGTATATTTTATCTTTTAAGATAGTAACCTAATTTAGCAGATAAAAATGGCTGAAATGCCCCAGATGGCCTCAAATTACTTTTAAAATTTACATTAATTGAGGATAGTGGTTCAAAGTAGAGGTTTTCCTTGAAAAGGGACAAAGTCTTTGATGGCTGCAGGTGTGCTAATCTAACCTGACTCACTGAATTTCCTCATGAGTAACATCTTTTTCACAGTTGTAGGGTATTCCCGTTTTGACACGTCAGTGCTCTTTAGCAGCTACAAAAGTCAATAATCCGATCCCCTCAATGATACTGATGGTATCTGAAAAGCAACCTAATTTATACAAATTTTTATTTTTCATTTAAAAGTGTATAACATGGAACAAAACCTGGCCAACACCAACAGTATACAAAAGTACAAGTTGAGGAGTGTAACTGATTTTACAAGTGACCAAAGGTCACAGGAGTGCATGTTAATGAATTTCCTTCCATGGAAGAGAGACAATACACCAATATAGTCCAAGTAGGATTGCTAGACCCTGTAAAAACGATCTGCCTTATTATGTGCAATATGAGCAAGATATTCAAGAGGGTCTAGTTCAAAAATGGATCTGGACATCTGGATGCGTGCTTATCACTAATCCTCGCCAATGGGGTTTTTTGTTTTAGTTTTTTCTAGCAGTAAGAGTATTATACAGTCTTTTACCCTCTACAGAAGTTGTATCTATTCAAGAGACCAAAAACCAGACACATAAGGGTTAATTTACAAATCTTGATATATTTTTCCCATTTCATGTAATATGCAAGACTATTTTTTTCTGCTGTTATATCACATGACCATAGATGAGTTGCATTTAAGGTGCATGGGAAAGGAAGGGATTAATAAATACCAAATTTCTTGACCTCATGTCAAAGGCCCATTACTGAACTTTATCAGGATTTCTGAATGAGAGGTCCCCTAAATACAACTAGCCTGGCATCCAACTTGCATTCTACTCTCTCCAACCAGAAAGTCAGTCTGATCTTGACTTTTGTCTTAGCTCTTGGTCTTTCCCTTTTTGTCTTTTCCTCACTTAATAATGCCATCTTGGGTTTCTTTGAATCAGCCGCAGTGCCATAAAGCAAAATGCTGCTGTAGTGATGCTTCAAAGTTTATGAAGTGCTGTTTCTTAGCCTCAGGATGCTGCAGGGCAATGTAGGCTCCAGGAATGTACATAATGCCACTGTACCATCAACATGAGTTGGTATTTAGAGACAGGAAGTTAGGTAGTGCTACTTTTGAGGAGTTGCTTTTTCTTCCTCATCTCCAACTTAGTGAAAGCTTTCACTGATAGTTTTGTTTAGAATACTGTGCTGGAGTGCAGAGGGATGTTTAACAAAGTGAGCTATAAGATGCAGAGATGGAGGACTTGCTAAATTATTAAACCAGGTCAGAAGTGGCAAATCTGTCAATTGCATTTCCTGTGTACTGATGAAGAAACAAATTTGAATTCTACTTTCCAGTATTTAGTATGATTCAGATGTTTTTCTTAACCTATGCTTCTCTGTATAATTTGTGCCTGACTTCATTAATCACTGCAGGATTAATGAATGTTATGTTGTTTTTGTGATTTTTGATTTTAGAGAAAAATATACTCTCCTGAACAAAATCTTAAGACAGAGTAAAAAAGTTCAAATATTCCCATTTTGCAAGGATGGATCATAACCAGGTAGTAGGTCCAGCTTTAAAATGCAAAAAGAAGAAACAGGAGCAAGAGATACAATCTAAAGAG
>JAOXYM010000004.1:4856343-4871038 GCA_028567055.1 Leptatherina wallacei | reverse complement strand
TGACTGTGGTGGATGTAAGATAGCTAAACATTTTATTTTAGTTACGTTTATTTTATTTTAGTTAAATTTAGAGTTTTTTGTTGTTGTTTTAAATGATCTATTTGTTTATTTATTTCTGGTCATAACTGATCAAAAATCAATTGGTCAACCATCAATAAAAAAGTCGTTCTAGCATTTTACACCAGAAAGTGTTGGGGGGGGGGGGGGATGACAGAAAACACAAAGAAATAGTCAGTCCACCTTGGTTGTCTTTTAAAAAAAACCTAACACTTTGTGCCAACTATGCACATTTCTGCTCCCCAAACCTAGTGTTTTAATGTAACAAAGCAGATCTTAACCTGGAGCATTGGATTGGGCAGGGCTCTTGGATGTACTGCATGTAAAGATGAAGTTGTAAGCATACAGTATGTTTTGTCTTTTTCTTTTTGTCTTTTCTGCAGAGAAAAGAAATCTTCAGTTTGCATGTCATTAGTCAGCATAAGTTAGCTGACTCTTAGCTCTGCAATATTATAAGTTATCTGCTCCTTTGATTTCGATCATATCACTATTACATAAATTAATTAATTTTAAAGTAAAATAAAAAGATAAACAAATGCATCTCAAGTGAATCTGAAACATAGATGTCTAAATAATGACATATCAGTCATAAATGTATTGTGCCTTTACAGAAACATCAGTAGACCCACTGATGTCCTTTGTTGCCCAGCTTACATCTCTGTGATGCAGGCTGCATGTGTATTTGCATATAGCGTGGGAAACCTGAGCTCTGATTACAAGTGATAGCTCAAGATGTATGTGGGTACACATTTTAGTGCTGTCTAATTGTGATTGGATCATCCAGGTTGCCAGGTCTCAACTGCCTCTTATTCATAATTAAATGACACAAAATGATACCGAGATTTACTGAAACTGCCTGAGAAAAAACACTTAAGATGCTCTTTGAAACAATACAATTACCAAAGGGGAAAGGAGACTTTGTTCAGGTTAGAAAATTATGTTACCTTATCATGCAAAGTGGAAGGACACTGAATGAAGAATGATATCAGAAATCCATTTATAGCCTAAAAGCGTAATATAGGATTAGAAAATAAACATTAGCATAATAGGCTGAAAAATCTGTGTAAAATTAATTTTGACTGTTTGGAGAGCAATTATGAAAGAACATAAAAATGTGATTATGGGTTCGTGAGTATATGAGTTAGATTTTGCACCAAATAAAATGGGTGATAAATTTAAACTTATAATTATAAAATTGTCAGGTTTCATTGTAGATAAAGATTTATTTTTTCTTTAAAAGTTTTTTTTTTTTTATTGGTCAAATTTCCACTAAAGTGGTCACTACCTAATCCTCATCACTTTGAGCAATTCTGGTACCAGCTCCTCAACATACACACATCAGAGGACACTGGAAAGCTTGTCTCCATGGGAACCAAACAAGGAGGACTCCGTTCTTACAGACAGACAAACAAACAAGAGTATGGAGCTGTTTGACAACAAGGATGTGGCTGGGAAAGAAAGGAGAAGCATCCAATCCCAAGAACACCATCCTCATGTTCATACACGAGGAGAGATGTTGCTTTGGGTTTGTTTTTTACTCAATGAACCAAAGAAACCTGTATAAGTCAAACAGCATGTTGAGAAAAGATGACTTTACTGAAAGTCGGGAGGAAGTCGTCCAAATCTGTCCCAAATCCCATGGGACACATTAATTAATTGCTGTCATTTCAAATACAAACTGACAGTAATTAATGCCAAGGGTATCAATGATCAAGGAAAAGGTTGGTAATTTGTTTTTTAATTCATTTTCTGTAATGTTTAATACAATTCAGGGTCGCAGAGAGCTGGAGTCTATCCCAGCAATTAGCAGGCGAGAGCCAGGAAACACCCCGGACAGGTCGCCAGTCAATCACAAGGGCCAAAACGGAGAGACAAATCATCATTCATGCACACACAAACACTTCTAGGGAGAATTTAGAGTGACCAATTAACCTATTGTGAATGTCTTTGGGCTGTAGGTGTCATGGTTTGCTCTGGCTCTGTTTTTGTTTTTATTTTAGGTGGGGCTGAGCAGGTTGCTTTGGAGGCTCAGGGCGGAGTCTGGAGCAATCATCGCTCACAGCTGCGGTTTATTTCCTCAGCTATTTAAGGATCTGCAGGAGCTCCAGACTTTGCCAGATTATCTCTCTGAACAGTGTGGTAACTCAGGCAATCACCAGTGGGTTTTTGCTAATGTTTTTCACAGTAGTTTCTAACCATCATCTGTTCTACATCCTAGTACCTTCATGTTGGCTCTGGATCTTTTTGGACGCTGTTCAGTCATCTCCAGTTCAGGACTTCCTCCATCTTGCCACCAGCTCTTACTGCCTGCCTGCTCGCCCTGCCCACTGCTTCATTATCCAACACAGCCTGAGATCATTCCACCATTTCCCTCCACCATCGGTCATCAACTGGATTACAGTAAGCCAGCAATTAATTTCTTTACTCCTGGCAATCATCTCCTTTTTGGATGGATATTAATCATCTCTTCTCCTTTAGTAAGAGAGACCTGGGCCAAGAACCCAAGCTGTCCTTAACTACTTAATAACAATAAACTTGTACTTCCTTCCTCAGTCCACCTGTGTATCTGCATTTTGGATCCACATTCAGTCTTTTCCCACAAACATGACAGTAGGAGGAAGCCGAGAACCCGGAGAGAACCCACGCATACACGGGGAGAACAGAAAGGCGACTGTTTGAACCCCTCACCAGCCGAGGCTCGAACCAGCCTCAGCTATTGTAATTTGGCTGTCCAAATATCTAAAAATGTTTGTAATTGCATTCAGCAATATGTAAACTCTGGTTATAAGGCAACATTTTGGGATTTCCTACTCATATCTCTTGTTGTATGGTTAAGTATCACTTATTCATTGATTATGTCTACACTACTGTTACGACCCCAGTTAAACTTGTCCAGGGGAACAAGAGGTGGCAACATTAACAAAACTGAAAACAGTATTATACAATTGTGGATTTTGAATAAATCTTTAATCAACACAAAATGAAGAACAAATGACAAAGATTGGACCTAAGTCTTCCTCAAAGGACAATAAGAGTAAACCAGAAGTGAAGGGATAAATGAGTCTAAGAATATAAAACACTAAAACCAAACACAAATATAAAGAATAAACTAATACTGTCTCAATAACACCAGACTCAGACAATAATAGTAACCAACCAAGGCTTACACAAGAAGCAACTAAACAAAAAGGCTAGTAACCAGACAAGTAAAAAAAGGGGGTAATAAGCAGAGCCTAAAGATTTCCTAAACCACACAGACAGAACTGCAGTCACTGCCAGTGACTGAGTGGCAAGCTGTATCACAAAGTCCAAAAGAAACACAGCTGCCCTGAATGAGTGGATGATGGTAGCTTATGTAGCAGAGCTCAGAGGTTCAGCCAATCACTAGCAGGCGGGAGCAAGGGTGTCCATTCACAGCATCATCACTTCCAGAGCAGACCCAGAAGGATCCCAAGACAGCCAATCTACAGGAACCACTAACACAGTCCAATTTGCATCCCCACGGGATGCCAGGCCAAGGGCCTCCGCTGCGCGTCATGTTTTAGACTCTGCGTCATGCATTAAAACCGTATAATGCACGGGTCCTCGTTGTTTAATCCTTGCATAACACAAAACACAGAAGGATCCCAGGACAGCCAATCCTCAGGAACCACTAACACAGTCCAATTTGCATCCCCACGGGATGTCAGGCCAAGGGCCGTAACACTACTCACAAAACGTTAGGGATATTTGACTTTTTGAATGATGTGAGAATGAACCTAAAATGTATTGTAACCTTTATTAGCTCAATTTCACTTTCTTTGTGCTTTTGAATGCACACATTCAACTGTTCAATGTAAAAAATCCTAAAAGGAGTCTGAACTGTGAATTGTTCACTAAATGTTCTGGTTCAATGACAACTTGGCTCTAAACAGTCCTCTTTATCTCACTGTTGACATTTAGACATCAGACAGATGATACAGAACACATGACAAGTTATTGAGGTTTTGGCTTTTTTTATGTTGTTATACCCAGCTGTTGTCAGGTTTTCTTTCAATAAATTGTATGAAATGGAGGAATTACCACTGCATTATTCTACTTAAATGGCCTACATTCATGATATATCAGAGTAGCATGAACGTTTTTATGTGCTTTGTAAATTTCACTGGAAAGCTGAATATCCCTAACATTTTGTGAGTCGTGTATATTTGCCTTTAGATGTTATAGCAGTGAATAATAAAACAGAGGTGAAATAAGTGTTGTTCAGTCATGACTCAGCTATATTCATGTGATCGTCAGATGCGAGTGTGCAGATTTTTTGCCATGTACAGGATATACTGTGTATCCTGAAGTGTCAGGTCGCTCTCTTCCTTTTTCCTTCTTCCTCCTGCCACATTTTCATCTTGCAAATCAGTTATGCAAATATGGCTCAGTTCATGTTTTTCAAATCTGCTCATAATAGAATAGAAAACGACTGTAGAATAAGTTCAACTCACAGTCTACCGAACCATGATGTGAGTTTGTATTTTTCCTTTCTGTCTCAAACAGTGGATTCTAATAATGTTTTATTTACATATACCCTGATAGGAGTTATTCAGATATATGATAAACATCTGATCATCTTTTGTAGGCCAAATTCTTTTGTGGTGGAGTTGTATAAAACAGGCAGCTAAATAGAAATTATGTAGATTTGGTTAGAAAAAAAAGCAACGCTGGTTAAACAACATAAGTTTTTTTAAACTCTGCTTTGTATTTCAATTGCTTATATGGGATTGTTTTTCCTGAAAAATAGCAGTGATCATTGAATGTTTGGGGGTAAAGGACCTACGGCGCATTAAGGTGACTGTCAAGATTTTAAGTCAATCAAACATCCAAAAGAGGGGAAAATGAGCACATATATGCAACATAACAACAGAGGGTGAAAAATGACTTAAAACAGACAGAAAATGAACTCGGAGATGTATAATGACCATTTACCATCTGAAAGATCATAGGTTTGATCCCTTGTGTGTCCATTGCACATGCAGACGTGTCCTTAATGAACCTCGTGAATAAAAAAAAAAACTGTATGAAGCAGAA
The DNA here is from genome assembly GCA_028567055.1 of Leptatherina wallacei. Taxonomy (NCBI): domain Eukaryota; kingdom Metazoa; phylum Chordata; class Actinopteri; order Atheriniformes; family Atherinidae; genus Leptatherina; species Leptatherina wallacei. Next base: position 4,865,923 of record JAOXYM010000004.1, on the reverse strand, counting down.
GGTATGAGTGGCTGTTGTTGACAGTGTAAAGAGCTTTGAGTGATCAACAAAACTAGATAAATGGAGCCAAAATGACTGGACAAACAAACATTTCATCAAACGATAGTAAATTACCACAGCTAGGCAAATGACCACCTAAATGGAAATGACCTGGAAAAAAGGGCTAGCTGAATAAAAACGGATTCTCTGACAAGTCTGCAAAATAATGTCTGGACCAGAAAGTCAATAAAAAAATAAATAAAAACCAAAGAAATGCAAAATAAAACAAATGAGTAAAAAAAGAATTAAAAGAAAAAAAGAAAGAAAGAGAGAAAAACACACCAGGAGACTCAAGGCACTGGAGTTGTAGCTCTTTAATAGGCTCCTTAAAGCGGAAATTATTACTTTGATCAAAAAAGTAATCTAATTTTAAATGAACATCATGTTATTTTTTTTTTTCAAAAAACAAGTTGACAGACAAAAGGAAAAGAGGAAAAAACAATATAAACAACTGCAACTTGGGTATACCATAACAAAAAATGCCAGGGGTTTCAATCAAAGAGTAGCCTACATCAAGTTAAGAGAAATAAATAAAAATTGTTTAAAAATATGACACGTTTTTAAAGCTTTCTTTTTTGTTCTCTGTACTCAGCTTAAATAAAAAATCAGGCTAAATGTGACCCAGCCATCATCACCAGTTGGCTCATCAGAAATTGACAACTGGCGCTTCGGCGGGTCACGTGACAACCCGGGCGCAACCCCGCCGACCAGCGCTGGACCAATGAACGCCCCGGCGGTTAGCTCGAGCGTCGGGAGCGCGCGCCCCAGTCTTGTGCACTGTGTTGCTGCGGTTCACCGTCAGTCACCCACTGCCTGGATATCTGGAAATGCAGCGTACGCCCTTTTGCTGTACCAAAACAAAGAAAGTCGTGTTTCGTTTGGCTATTTTTTTTACTTTAACCGGTGGGACATTTAACGAACAGTTCCGGTTTCTATTGTCTTTGGTTTTGACTGTGAGCGGCTCGTGAAGGGCTGCCAGGCGGCTTATTTTTTTGTGAGGCATGTGATACAGATGGGAGACTGAGGCGTGTTCGTGTTTTACGGATGTTACCGGGGAACTCAGAAAGGAGGAAGGGCTTCCCCCCCAACTGTACGTCCACCCTGGAAGCGGCTCACCGCCCGGCTTCAGGAGGACGCGGAGGAGCCGCGCTGCTGGTGGTTTTCACGGGGCTCTCAGCTAGCTGTTGCGCGGCATGCACCAGAGAGGATGGACAATGAGTCTGGAGCTCAATAGTTCTTTTTGATGTTGTTTAGCGAATGACTTGTCTTTAAAAGAAGAAAAAAGAAAGACAACCAAACATCCCGTTTAGCGAGTGGACTTGGTTTTTACTTTTGCTAAGTGGGGGGCTAACGTTGGTCAAACATACGGGGAGGATCAGTTCAGACTCGGCCAGGCAAGCCAACAATGCGGATTACCTCTTTGTGTTAACAGACTGCATAAAGTTGAGACAAAACTCCCCGGACCGAAGAGTCGGTACTTTCCCTAACATCGTTTTATTGTCTCATAAAAGAGACAGCGTGCAAATTCCTACATGCGGACACACCGTTTGTGAAACTGCACCCAGACTGAAAACAAGTGAGGATAACCATGGCTAACGACTCTGTCCAAGTAAGTCAACGCAGCTGGATGTCCTGAAACCTGCTCTCGTGAATCTGTAGTGTGGAAATATCAAATTAGATCTAAAAACAACTAAATATAATCATTAAAATGTCTGCAGAATATTTATTTTGAAGACCATTGAGACATGTAATTTCCTACTCATGATGAATAAATGCCCCTAATATGAAATAATCAACCAATTGTTGCAGCTTTTGCATGAAGGTTGACCTTTTGGGGAGGATGGGTGAATATCTCTAGTTTAGACAATTAACCAGTCTATTAAACCTGAACTAGGCGACTTGTTTTTTGTTAGTAATGTGTCATGAGGCACTTAATGTCCAAACAGAGCTCCTGAAACTCTTTTTGTGTACCTTCTATTTAGTTTTCTTTGTCCTACTTGTGCTGTTATAGTTTTGTGTACAGATGTAAAGGGCAAAAGCAGGCACAATACTGGTGTTTGGTGTAAAACATGTTGGGCATTGGTTGGTTATGAAAGCACAAGCAAAGCTGGAAAACTGCTTACATTTGTGTTTTGCAGGGAATAGTTGTGTGTTGTTAAAACACACTCAATTTCCTGTTATAGCCTTAAGCCAATAAGTTATTTGCTTCAGAGTTGTCTGGTTTGGTTTGACATCATCAACCATGTTTTTACAGTCATTTTTTTAAAGGTTAAGAGGAAGATGAACGCCCAATTTTGTGCTATTCTTGAGAGTAGTTAAACTCTGACATTTAAGTGAGTGTGGAATTGCATGCTCTTCAGGTGTTACAGGTTATTAGGTTGTCGGCGATCATACAATCCTGTTTGCAAGTTAGGAGTATATGCATGTCATTTAACATATTGTTATTAGCTGGCAGAGACGTAGCGTTGAAAATGACATTGGTGTACCTTATTATTAGAAGTAGCCCAGCCAGGTACAGGTATGCCTGTAAACATGGAAGACAGTAGTGAGATGAGTTGGCTGGGAACGGCATACTTAAAAAGCAATATGAGTTCATGCAATTATAAAATGTTGACAGCATTTCAAGGGAACTGTATGTTTTAGCTACTGTATTATAAATATGCAGGGTGGGGTGTTCATTGATTGACATTCATTTCTATTTTGGAGCAGGCACATGTCATCATTCATGCATAGCTTAACCATCATAACTCAACTCTTACTCCTTTGTTACTATTAATATGACATATTTTCTGTCTTTTTCTTTTTTTGGATATTTGAACAATTTGAGGAACACGCCTTTAGGAAGGCAGAGAGCCTCTTCACATATGTCTGGAGTTTCTTATCCCCTTCTATCCTATTTTTTTGTTATTAAGACGAGCATGTGTCTCTTATAAAAACAAGCATCTGTTTCTGTTTAATTGCTCTATGAGCAGCACATTATTTGACTGCTTTGAAAAGCTTTTAAAGGCTCATTTCTAGCCTTTTGCCTTGATGTAAAAGTGCTCTTACGGTTCCTGTTTGTTCAAAGTTTTTCTGTTGAAACTAATTGAGGTAGAAATTTTGCCAAGCGGAGGGCAAATTTTGGTTTGCTGTCTGTGATTCAGTTTTATGTTTCAATCAACTACATTATGAGACAGAATTATCATATGATGTGATAAATTTAAAAATAGCTGATGATTTGTTTTCCCTGTTAGGGATATCCCTTATTTCCTCTCATTTCACTCAAATTAAAGCTGGTTTCAGTTGAGTGACAACGTTAATAAGTTGGATTTTTATTTTGAACAAGGGTCTGGTGGCAGCATGTTTGAAAAAAGCTATTTTTTTCTGTTATTCCATCCAAAATTGTTTGTTTAGAGTGTGTGCTGAAATGCGAGTACAACTTAAATCATATGATATCGAAGCCCTCAAAACTGGACTAACTGGACCCCCGGATAATGTGGTTGGAGGTTGAATGAATCCTGCGTGTATGCACTTTACTAGACTTAAATAGGCATAGTTGCTCTTCAAACTTCCATACTTCTCAGAATGTAAAGCACAAGTGTGTATTAATCCAACCAAATTCACAGTAAAGCTGCTTTCAAAGTTTTTTATTTCCTTTGTTAGACAACTGAACGCATCACTAATTGTGAATGTATAGCATTAAAGCCCCGTTTCCACCAAAGGGTCCGTCTTGTGCGATGAGATGCAATCCATTATTTTTTTATTTCCACTGACAAAAACTGGGAAGCATACTATTATCTGATCCGTCTCACTTTTTATCAATCCGACCCCAAAAGGGTGGAGCTTGACACACTGCAATCTGTTGATTGGTTTAAAGAGTCGTCACTTTTTGTGTGACTCGGCGCTAACAACAAAGTGGCAACAGCTCCATGTTTAAATATACCGTCATTTTATTGTTGTTTAAAGTCACATGCCAAGAAGGAAGAACACAAACTGCTGGATGTCCACCACCCTCCTCCTTGGTTTCTGTGTCACGTTCTTCTTTGTTAAAATTCAAGGAAGGCGTCATGTCACGCTATTACATAGCATCTATCACTATTTGGCTTATATCCCGCCTACCAGATAAGGGTACAGTTGGCACTGGAAGTGCAACAGAGCCAAACTGTCCCGTCCTGAACCAGACATGTCAGTGGAAAAGGAGCTTAAGACTGTGTCAACTCAGGGTCACGTTAAGCATTTCCAGACTGTTTTTTGAACTGATAAAATCTTGATTTTATAACTGTACCAGCATCATCTGACAAAATCACCTTTCAAGTAACTCTGTCTATGAATGTGGCCATGCTTCAATGTACAATGACCTCCTGCTGAACTGACAATGTTAGAAGTAGGGGTGTAAGAAAATGTTGTTTTATCGAAATAATGCGATATTTCGCGTGACGATATTGTATTGATATTCAAAACCACAATATCAATATTTAAAAAAAAAAAATGTTTTCTTTTTTTAGAAATGTATTTTTCTTCCTTAAAATCAACAATTTGGTATCAATGCAAACATTGACAGCGGTGGTTCATTTCTGTGTTGCACCTAAACTTGACTTTTTGTTAAAGTTTACTTGAAGAATCCGAAGCACTTCATTTTAGATTTATATAGATGTATAATGTTAAAAGGAAAACAGTAGGAGTGTTTTTTTCCATTTTGCTGAAGGTTTGAGAAATACTTTAATCAAAAACAGAAATATTCTGCATGTATGACCGTTGTTCATATATGTGTCGTATATCAATCTACATACGTTTTATAATACACTAAGTGGTGGTATGTTTGATGCTACAGGGATACTTGAGACCTTTACTGATGAGGCTGATTTTAATTTCTTTATTCATCTTGTACATAAAGAGCAAGTGTTTTTATTTCTTCTGTAGTGAAATGTAGATCCTCTGTTCTCATTTAGTAAGTTGATGTCAAATATATTACAGGTTTGAGTTTTTACTGTTGTAACATTTTTCTTAGAATTAAATTCTGGTAAAGAAAAATCACAATATATATCGTCTTACCCATAGTATCGCAATATATCCGGATATATCGTATCGTTGCCCCTGTAATGTGATGTATATTGTATCCCCAGATTCTTGCCAATACACACCCCTAGTTAGAAGTAGTATAATGTTTAGGTAAAGTGTTTTTTTTTTTTACATAGTTCACCACATCGCATTGTCAGGCATTGTTCTGTCAATAACTTGATCACAGTGATATGCATGTACCCTGGTACACATGGTCAGGTTAACTTAACTGTCCATGTTACAGAGTGGAAAATGTGTCAGGAGCTCTGCTGTGCGTGTGTGTCTGTGTCAGTTTTAGCTGGAATTATCATTACATGTCTGTTGGTAAATGAGGAACACCCATTCTGTGAGTTTTCTTGTTGAACTGGTTTTGGTGACACTGCCTAATGGTGTTCTTGCTGACTGAGTTATGACTTGAAGCTTGTTTATGCTTGACAGTGATGAACATTTTTCCTCCTTTTTTAGTGCGCTATGTTACATGTAGCTGATGTAGCCTCAAGCAGACATGAGGTGAGAATTGTTCGAGTCTTTATTTTACTCCTAATTATGTTATTGTTGAACTTGTTTTCAGACACAAGCAGCCGACTGATGTAACTTAATTTTAGTCGACCTATGGGACTTCATTCAGCTCCCTGTGGAACAACTAAAGGATTTACAAGATCGGCTGACTTTGATGTGCAAAACCAATGGAGTTCCCCTTTTAAGTTTTCATGATTGTAGATATGAAGCAGGCAGTGGAGCTTCACACCCCTCCCATGGTTGGTTGCCCCCACAGGAAGACCATATCAAACAGCCCCAGTAGAAGCCTGAACCCAACTGCGTCACACTTCCTCATAAAGGTTAAAGGGGAGACAAGAATGGAACAGAGGGGGGGATGTATCCTTTTATTGTACAGTATTTAAAGGCATCATGGTGGTTGTTTGCTTATGTGACAGATTTTTGCACAGCTAAGAAAAATCCCAAAGTACAGAGTTGGACTTTTGTTAAATCTACATGTTCATGTTCTCAAACATACAGATAAAAAAGTGACACACAGGGAGCCTCGAGGGACCACATAGGAATACTTCCCATAAGCCTTACCATGACGTAAGGAGACAGTTATGAACACAAAGTGTTTTTTTTCTTTTTCCCAGTGCTGCCTTGAGGCCATCCAGACAGAAATGATCCACAATAATACATCACCAAACCCACGAGCAACTGGAGGCTTTGAGAACTATTCTCATTTATTTTCAAGTCAGAAATCTCTGTTTCATAAAACAATGTTCTCTAACAGGACTCTTCATCATGTGATGCATGAATATTTCTATATATAGTCATGTAAGGCATCATAAGCTCCGTCTGGCTCTTGACTTAACTCTTTATCTTATCTGATTTCTTAATGGGATGCATAACACTATTACCAACTCTGTAAATTAATTTCTAATGATGAAAACATGAGGATTGTTCCTTTGTAGCAAAGTTTGCAAAATAAACCAGTTTGAAAGGAATGGATATCGATATCAACAAGCAAAAAGACCAAAGCTGTCACATTACAAGTGTTTTTACCACTTCTAATGGCTGGGATCCAAAACCTCCCCTCTTCTATTTGGTTCAATGCATATTTAATGTGTTTACAGCCTTTCTACTACTTTGATAAAGCACCTTGTTGCATAACAACGGTAACAACTACCACGCCTAATGTACTCTGCACTCCTGTGCTTGTTTTACTTTTCCTTAATTTGATTTGCCATTTAATGCTAATGTCAGAGTTTCTAGTATGAAAACGTGAATGTTACTTCTCGCTTGTAAGTTGCATTGGATAAAAGTGTTCTGAGACTAAATGTACCAGTCTGGCTAGAACTCTATTGGCAAATTGAGTTAATTTGGCAGCATTGGCTTTTCTTATATCATAGTTTGGGATCACTGCTGAGACAAAACATACAAAAAAAGGATGTTTTACGACATTGTCAGTCAGTGGCCTAAACGGGAATTTTTCACTGTTCAGCAGAATATAGCCTTGAAAAAGTAATAGTTCAATGATAATGATGATTTTGTGGCAGAAAAGTTCAACTTCCCCTTTCGATTCCCATCTTTTGCATTGATACATTTTGAAAAATGTATCTCTAATTATTTTTCAGGCAGTCATTGAGACAAAGAAACTTTGTTTTTCAGAGTTTGGGACGTTTCCTGACTGTTCTCAGTTGGACTCTGACGTTTGAAACATTTGGCATGGTTGGCCTTTTGACATGCAGCGCTGTTGTTGGATCGTTGCCATTCAGATGGGAGTAAGGCTTTGATAGGGCACGAGGGTGGAGGTTACTGGGTGGAGGGGAGGGCAGGGCTAAAGGGTGCTGTGTGCATGAAGAAGCCATGCAGCTCCACTAGTACAATAGGTTCTATTGTCTGACAGCAGCAGCCCAGATCACGTTCAGTTCACTGTGAGTTCATTTTCCCATTTCCTAACTGGACACTATCACCAACCAGCTAACCACGTTTACAAACCCAAAGCAGGGTAGCAATGCATGTTTGGTTAATGGTGTTTGGGTTGTTTAGTTGAGGGATTTCATCTTTCGTGTAAATTGAAATCCTGCATGCTTTTAAACTGCGTCTGCCCTGCAGCAGCTGGCGTACACCAGCAATCCTCTCCCCCGGTTTTGCTCCGTGCTTTTATCTGCCTCTTACATCTCGCCTTTGTCCAAGCATCCCATAATTCTCATGACCTCATAGCAATGTACCCCTGCATTCCAGCTTTGGATGGACTCCTCCTTCTCCCCAGACACCCAAACACATACACAAGCCTTCATCTCTTAACTCACACTCTGTAATGACGTCCCCCTGTCAGCCTTGGCCAGTGATCTCCACTGGTTTTCTGTGTGAGCACTGGGTGGGCTGGAAAAAGCAGAGATCAGGAAGCAAATGTTTCAGGGTGGGTCACTCAGCCAGATCATCAATGGAGCCCATGTTTTACTTCCATTGTTTGGTTTTTATCCCTTCAGATGTTGAAGTTTTGTCTTTATGTCTACGTCGGTCAAATTTGCCATCACAACTTTTGATGCAGTAATTCCTCCCTTTTGCTCTCAGTTTGTGTCACCAGCAGCAGCTTCATACTCTGATATAATTTGAGTCTTGGCCTGTCCTGATGATGGCAGTGACCGGAGCCCTGGGGGCTACATGCATCGATCCCAGCTCCATTGCACAGCTCTGTTGTTTAAACAGCCACTCAGTTAAGCTGAAGCTGGAGGGCTGACACTTTTTAATGTGTGTTTAGAAATGTGAAAAGTCCATCTCCGTAACAGGAGGGAATGGTTGGATTTGGTTGTAGTTTAATGGGGGTTTTATTCATTTTAAGAAGGAATTATTCAACTGGTGAGCTCTGCAGACAAATAAAATATTTTATGCCTTGTTGTGCATATTTAAGTAGAGATGAATCAACAAAGGGCATTATGCTGTAATCTCTGAGGGGATGTCATTTCATGGAAATGGATTCTGAACTGAACAAGTTGTTTGTGGCTCTAAGCCGACACAGTTTTGAAATTGTAATAAAAGGAGTAATAATCAGGATACAACATGTTTTTATTAGGATTTAATGTTAAGTATTTGTTCTTAGGGCCTGATTCCAGGAATGAAGGAACTCATGTTTTTTTTTTTTTTCTCCCTCATAGCCTTGTACCCTTAATTCCTGGCTGCTTTTCATCCTGCCATGCCTATGTTCACATTCTTCTGCATACATTATTGAGGCGATTCAGTCATTATTTCCCCCACAGCAGGGGGTCAGCTGGTAAACAGTTCATTAACAAAGCAATATTGAACTACTAAACTTGGCTTAATTCATGTGAAAGAAAGAACAAGTACTAATGCCCCGTTAGGCAGTAAGAGTAACTTATATTAAAATAACAATGTCAGTTTAATTAATCTTTGTTAAGGATTATCAGCCTCCCTAACAACAGTAAAATGTTTTCTCAGCTAAGGGGTTCTTAAATGTAATTAGATTTATGTATTAAACAATAATCCAGTTTCATGTCCAGTAGGACATGAAAATTAGTGCTTAAAGTAGTCTCAATATTGTCTTCACCCTTTGTTTTTAGGCTTGATTAATTTCACTCTCACCAAAAAAAACCCTCTGGTGCTCGAAGAGCTCAAAACATAGAACTAAAGCTGGCTAGTAACGAAAACATTGGCACTCATTTTAAAGTCATCCATCATTTATAGAGGCCAGAATGTGAGAAAACGCCGCACGAGGCTGACATGAAGCGTGAGCAACAATGGAAATGTGTGGCTCTGAACAATTAAGAAGGTACAGTTTATCTCTGGCTGTCTGTCAATAACTTTGGGGACCTCTCCAAATAATGCTACTGTTGGGAAACCCTACCGGGGGGCTTTGTGTAATTGTGAGATGCCTTGCTTAAAGATAACTTAAAGTGAAAATAAAACAGTCAAACAAACTAACATTATTTACTAGATTGATTCCCATTGTTATCAATAATTATATTAAACATGTAAAAAATATGAATATATGAAAGAAAAA